>PVIW01007119.1:46764-77081 GCA_004026585.1 Noctilio leporinus | reverse complement strand
ATGAACATAGGTGTGCATAGGTTCTTATGAATTGGTGTTTCAGGATTCTTTGGGTATAGTCCAAATAGTGGAATTGCTGGATCAAAAGGCAGTTCCATTTTTAGTTTTTTAAGGAAACCCCATACTGTTTTCCACAGTGGCTGCACCAGCCTGCATTCCCACCAACAGTGTATGAGGGTTCCCTTTGCCCCGCATCCTCACCAACACTTCTTGTTTGTTGATTTGCTGATGATTGCCATTCTGACAGGTGTGAGGTGGTATCTTAATGCAGTTTTATAAAAATTATATTTTTTATTTCATTTATTTTTATTTAAAAAATCTTTATTATATTTTTTCCATTACCATTAGTTCCCTTATATCCACCTCCCCAGCAATCACCACACTATTGTCTATGACCATGAGTCCTTTCCCTTTTTTCTTAATCTCTTCACTCTCTAACCTTCCCATCCCTAACTAGTGTCAAAGTGGATCTTTAACAATGTAATTTTGCTGGTACTCATTTGAGGATTTTCAAATCATAGATATTTTCATAAAGATGGGTATATGTGTTTTCTTGTTGCTTGTTTCAATATGATTTCCTGATTGGAGTAGTTGTTAATATGGGCACATGGATTGACCCTTGGCACAAATAACTGGCCTCTCAGGATAAAATTGAAAATCCAGTGGATAATGTAAAACAAACAAGTGGATATAAATTCAAATGGTCTTTGGGTTAGTTAGTTTTTATACTCCACTTCTGCAAAGTTGAAGAATGTTCTTCTACTCCTTGACTTTTTATTTTGTCCCGTCTCTCCTTTTAGGCAACACATTTTAAAATATATACTTTTAAAAGTTTTATCCGTAATTATACCAGGCATTACACTACTCATTGCAGTTATAGAAATAGATGTTCCAGCCATCAAAGTATCTACAGGCCAGAGATAGGGGGCTGGGTGGGTGGGAAGATGCACAACCATAATCCAGAGTGGTGAGTCTACTCTTGTTTCACAAAATAAATTGCTGAAATAAATTTAGCCTTTCAGATAGAATTTCTGGTGGGAAAAGACAATGATCAGTTGACAAGAATGTTCTAGTTTTCTTGGTAACTTTATTTCTTCTATAAATGATATGCTGGTTTCTAAGTAAGTCTCTTGGCATTTGATGAGTCATTTTCCAACATCTGATTGTCACAGAGTGAAATGACAAAACTGCAGGATTGAGTATGTCCCGTTGAAAACAGGCTCTGAACCCTTAGGGATTCTAAGAAGATGTAGGCAGTCACCTTAAAATTCAGCCTGACATCTTTCAAGAAAAGAGGTGGTCTAAGTAGTGTTGGGGGCTGTCAATGATACTTTGAACTCTCTGGTTACAGTAAGAGAGAGAAAGGAAGAAACATTTTTGAGTTTGGTTCATGTGTTTGGCTTAGAGAAGTTGTTAATTGCCCTAAATCACACATTTAATAAGAAAGAAGTCTGAAATTTGAATCTAGTTGCATATTCTGCTTATTTTATTTTTTTCATTGATCTATTAAGAGCTATAAAATTCTTCTCTTTTTTTTTTTTTAGCATAGTATTTCTACATTTAAGGGCTCCTAGAAATTAACTAGAAATGTGCACAAAAGATATCAAGAATGCTTATAGGTATGCTGATTATAT
Source organism: Noctilio leporinus (assembly GCA_004026585.1). Classification (NCBI taxonomy): domain Eukaryota; kingdom Metazoa; phylum Chordata; class Mammalia; order Chiroptera; family Noctilionidae; genus Noctilio; species Noctilio leporinus. The sequence goes on along the minus strand of PVIW01007119.1, from coordinate 75,447 downwards.
ATAATATTTATTTTTTAGTGATAACATTTAAAAAATAAATATATTAATTGAAGCTCTTCATGGAGTGATTTCAAGTTTCCAAAGGGCTTTGATTTATGTTATCTTTGATCTCATAAAGAGTAGTGCAGGGAGTTATTTATCTTCACAGATGAGAAAACTGAGGCTCAAAGGAATTAAAAAGAGTTTGGTACATAGTATTCCATTGTGTAAATGTCACAGTTTTTAAAAAGTTTTTAATCTGTTCATCCACTGATGGGCACTTAGGCTGTTTCCAGTGCTTGGCTATCATAAATAGTGCTGCCATGAACATAGGGGTACATAGATTTCTCTGAATTTGTGCTTCAGGATTCTTCAGATATAGTCCTGGTAGTGGAATTGCTGGAATACTACATAGCAGGAAGAATGAAGGAACTTCTACCTTTTACAATAGCATGGTTGGAACTGGAGAGCATTATGCTTAGTGAAATAAGCCAGGTGGCAAAAGACAAATACTATATGATCTCACCTAATAGAGAAAACTAATGAATACCTGGCTGGTGGTACAGTGGATAAGGCACTAGCCTGTGAACCCAAAGGTTGCTGGTTTGATTCCCAGCCAGGGCACATAACCAGTTGCAAGCCAGGTCTCCAGCCAGGTCCATAGCTGGAGGCAGGTGAAAGGCAACCATACATTGATGTCTCTATCCCTCTCTGCCTCTCTCCCTTCCCCTTTTACTAAAAATAATAAATAAAATCTTAAAAAAAAAAAAGAAATAAGAAAACTAATGAACAAAATAAATAGATGAGCTAATGAAACCAGATACATGGAAACAAGATCAGACTGATGGTGACTGGAGGGATGGGGGCTAGGGAAGAGTCGGGGAAGAAGGGGAAGGGTTTAGTCAATGAACTAGTATGAATTGACATGGACGATGAGGTGGGGATTTGACTATGGAAGAGCAGATGAGGTGGGTGTGGCAGGGGAGAGCAGTGGGGGAAAATGGAACAACTGTAATACAACAATGTAAAATTAATAATAATAATAAAAAGAATCCATTCCATTAAGAAGAATTCCTTCTTAAGAAGGAAATAAAATAAATTAAAGAATATGGATGATCTCACAGTGAGATTTGTGACTTGAAATCTGGTGGTTTTTTCTTCCATGTTCCTTCTTAAAGATTCTATGTAATTGGATAGTTAATTCAGAATCTCCTAAAATCTCACCTATGTAGCCTCCCCTCAGCCTGCCTCCTCCCTTTTGTGTTCTTAAAACAAAATGTTAGAAGAATGATGAAAACTGGGCTCCTGTGTCTACAGGCACTTATTTATTTTCTCTTTTAAAATATTGTTTTCCACTGTGTATGTCCATTTCTGACAAACAATAAACAGCACTGCTCTGGCTGTAGTTGCCAAACCCTGATCTATTTGTGACTCTTAAAGGGAAGTCTCCATGACCTTGAAGTGGAACCTTTAAGAGTGAAAGTCCACACGCATAGTCTGCGACTTTTTCTAATTTAAAAACTCAAAGTTTATGTGATGAACTACATTAGTACACATGGAATCCATATACTCAGCCATGTTGTTTTTGTAAAAAGCATGATAAAAATGTAAAACATGAAATACAAACTAAAAGTAGCCAATATGGTCCTGATAACATGAACCTTTTTGGCAAAAGAATTTGGATTTTGGAAAGGACTTGTGTGTTAGTCAACTGAGGATAATGTAACAAAATGCTATGTACTGGGTGGAGGCTGGGAAGTCCAAGATCAAGGTTCTGGCAGTTTGGCTCCTCATGAAAACTCTGTTCCTGGCTTGTGGATGGCTGCCTTCTCATTGTCACATGGCCTCTCCTCTGTGCATGCACAAGGAGGTAGAGGGAGGGAGAGAAAGAGATCTCTTTTTGTTATAAAGCCTTTAATTTCATAATGAAGGTGCCATCCTCATACCTACTCTAACCCTGAAATTACTTTTCAAAGGGCCCTTCTCCAAATACCACCACATTGAGGGTAGGACTTCAACATAAGGGTTTCAGAGGAGGCACAAATAGTCCATAGTAACTAGCACAAATTATCAAGCGCTAACTGGATTTCCCAGAGTTGGTAAATCCTAGGAAATATCAAAAGAAAGAATGAAGAATTTGGGGGCAGAGGGGAGCAAAAAGGGGATGGATGTAATACAACAACAATAAAAAAATAAAGAATGAAGAATTTTTTTTTTTTTAACTTGAATGGAGATGAGGACAGAATCTGCTTCTGTCCTCCTATTGGCTAGAAGAAAATAGAAAATATTGCAAAGAATTGTGCTTGTTACACCTCTGCTTTCCAGCTCCGACGTTTGCTACCTGCAGCTAGCTGAGCCCTGTGGTTTAAATATGGTACCCAGATTCTGACACAGGGGCAGAAAAGCAAGAGAAAGAAGAACAACTACAAAGCAAACTGTCAAGAATAAATTGAAATCTGTTGTCAGTCCCAGAACTAATTCCTAGTATGCTTTGTCCTTGAATAAATCATAAGTGGCATTTGTTCCTATTCTATGGAGTAACAGTCATAGTTCTATGACCATAGAAATTTGGAACAGCTCCCTGAAGTATATCATTTTAACTTAAGAATGTTTAAGTCATTTCTTTTTCTGAAAGCATCTTGATAAAATTGTAATGAGCTAAAACAATTTGCACATCCTTTTATATAAAGAAGCAAACAATAGCATTTTATACTATCAAAAGACATTTGAGCTATTTTTTTTAGCACACATCTTATTTATGAAGAAAGGCACTGAATATTATCTTTATTTAGACGATTCATGCTTTAATCAGCCTAAGTTCAAGGATATTACCCCTCCAGGCAAATGAATATGTTTTGCTCCATTTTTCTCCAAAAGAACTAAGGCCTCAAGTGTGCTTTCCTCAGATTTTCAATACTAATCAGAGTAAAGGCTGGAAAATATGTGTTAATCTCCATGGTCCAAGCACACTTCAGTAGATACTCTGCTTGTGAGCACAAGTTAAAGTAACAATTTATTTCAAATCAACAAAGTATAGGGGTATTGAATATTTGCAGGGTAAAAATATTCTTGCAGCAGTATTGGAGATCAGATTAGTGTGAAATGGTACAATACAGAGCAAACTGTATGACTTATAAAAAAGGTACAATAGATTAAATATTTATGCCATCCCCAAATTTGTATGTTGAAACATCATCCTTAATGTAATGGTTGTTGGAGGTGGGCCTTTGGGAGGTGATTAGGTTATGAGGGTAGAGGGTAGAGAGCTCATGAATGGGATTAGTGCTCCTGTAGAAGAAATTCCAAAGAACCCCTAACTCCTTCTACTATATGAGGACACAGGGACAAAACAGCCACCTATGTATAAGTAAGTGGGGCACCAAATCTGCCAGTGACTTGATCTGGGACTTTACAGAATTGTGAGAAACAAATTTTTGTGTTTATAAGCCACCCAGTCTATGATATGTTGTTAGAGCAGCCCAGAGAGATTAAGACAGAGGGACAGATATAAGTAATATCAGTCTTAGCCATGAAAACTCAATCTGTTGAAGTGGTTCTCTACTTTAGCTGAATGTTAGTATCACCTGGGAAATACCTGAATGCCCATGCTGCAGCTTATCAATTAAATCTGAACCTCTGGGGGTGGGACCCAAGTATTTGAGGGGATGATTCCCATGCACAAGCAAAGCTAAAAGCTAGTGTGCAATAGAGTTTCTCACTTCAAGCGGCTTTTGCAGAAATCTGTTTTTTTTTTTTTTTTTTTTTTTTGGCACTTCTGGAAATAGAAGCAATGGTAGATACACAGTTGGCTGAAACTAAATTCCTCCAGCCTGTGTTCCTCTCTTCAGATTAACCTTATGGCACAAAAGGTGAAAATGTGTTGGCAATTATGGTAAACTCTACTCAAATCCTGGGATAAAGCAATTAGTTATTTAAGCATAAATTGTAATTTCTAACAAGCTGTCTAAAGTTAAACCATGAAAATGTAATTTTAATTTCAATTCTATAATATTGCTATCAAATTTAATATAGGCACTGTATATTTGTAGGAATGTAGAAAGGTATTAGATTGATATTTCTGAAAATTCTTTGGAGTAGCAAAATTTTCAAGGAATTATAAGATTCACTTACTTAGCAGATATTTTATTGAGCTTTTATTAGGTACTAACTCCTATTCTAAGCACTAAGACAACTTTGGTGAGCAAGGCCAATACACTTATGAGATGATAGTCAAGTAGGGAGAGATAGCAAATCATGAATATTCTGGGGCTGCTACCTGGGATTATATCCAGCTTCTTGCACAATGATTCTCAAAAGTTACCATGCATAAGGGCCACTTTGGGTACTCATTAAGATGTGACACACTGGCCCTGACTGGTGTGACTGAGTGGGTTGGGCATTGTCCCAGAAAGCAAAAAGTCGCCAGTTTAATTCTCAGTCAGGCACATGCCCAGGCTTGGGGTTTGGTCTCTGGCTGGGTCAAGTGCCTCTCTCACAATGATATTTCTCTCCCTCTTCTTCTATCTCCCTTCCTCTCTCTATAAAAATAAATAAAATCTTTAAATATATGTATTTAAAAAATAAAATGTGACTCTCTGGAATCTATCTGCTTCTAAATTTTTGGAATCAGAGCCCTAGCGTGGGCATTTTAATAAGCACTGCTGGTATTTTGATGGAGGTTGTCCAAGTGTCACTTTGAGAAATACTAGTCTAGCATACTTGTCAGTTCCACTGACTTACAATGGATGGCAGGAGGATTATTCAGGGTTTATCTAATTGTATTCTCAGGTAGAAAGATGTAATCTTTAAAGGGTAATGCTTGTTCATTATAGGTGACTGGCAGCTACCAGGAATTATGTCTTTAATTTTAGAACAGAAATACAGCTTCTGTGAGTACCCAGTCTTAGGAGAAAGCCAGGACCAACACTTTTGATGAGACTGTGGCTGATTCACCTCATCTTGCTAAGTTTCAATCAAAATTAAATTAGTTGGTTTCTTAAGTTCCCTTGAGAAAGGCCCACCCAGATGTGAAGACCATGTCTAGCTGAAAGTTAAAATACTGTACGTAAGCTGGTGGCTCAGTGGATAAGGCTCCGGCCTGTGAACCCAAAGGTTGATGGTTCGATTCCCCAGTCAGGTCACATAACCAGGTTGCAACGAGGTCTCCAGCCAGGTCTGTGGCTGTAGGCAGGTGAAACGCAACCATACATTGATTTCTTTCTCCCTCTCTCACTCTCTGCCTCTCTCCCTTCCCCACTCTCTAAAAATAATAAATAAAATATTTTAAAAAATTATGTATTTACTTAGTAAAGAAGCACACTAAATATCAGTGTTATAGTAGATGCTTGCATGTCCGTGTTTCTCACCCACACATATGACAGTAGGAGGAACACTAGGGTAGTTATGGGCATGACCCAGACACTTATTATCAATGATCAACAGAACTTACACAATTAGTCACTTAGTCAGTTGAATAATTCATCCCCTAACAGGGTGCCCAACTGTCCCTGTTTGTGTGAAACTGAAGGGCTTCCTTTAGATGGGGACTAAAACCAGGAAGCATTGGTCACCCTTCTCATTATCAACCAGCATTTCTGAGTTATCTGCTTGGTTCAGTAGACAAAAGTAGCACAAACAAAAAAGTAATGGAAGAATTCTGTGTTAAACTGAGTGACACTGTCTCCAAGTATAATGGGAATTCTGAGGAAGAATGTCAGTGTGTACTGCAGTTACTGGAGAATTTTATAAATTAGATGACACTGAATCCAAGTTTTGTAACTTGCAATACTGCTTCCTCCTTGACATGAAATGTTATCATGCTTTTTGTGCTCAGAAACATGAAAGTGACTTAGAGTAGATATATTTCAAAGTTAACAGAGGCAAAGAATAAGAGATTAGTTTAAAATTTAAGTTGATTTAAAACTTTTCATTTGTCTATTTAACCAATTAACATTTATTTATTTTCACAATAATAGATGGTAAAGATAATAAAGTGAATAAAAAATATTTTTGCCTTTGATGTGTTTACTCTGTAGTGAAGTGTATGAACATTAATATGTAAAATGATGAATTCAACTCTATATGTGGAAATAGAGCTATGATAAAAAGATTCAGAGTTATGGGTAACCCAAAAAGAGAACTATGTGAGAAAATAAATTGGGGTTCAATAACTAATCCTATCTTTTCTATTGGTATATTTAATATCAAAATCTGTTGCTGGACATCCTTAGTTTTAGGGCAGCTCAATGAAGTAGTTTGGATAAAGATACTTTGTAGGGAAATACTCATTTAAGTAGGAAAAAAATCCCATGAAATGTTTTAATAATCACTTGTTTTTTCAATTTATCATGTATACCCCCCCCACAGGGAAAACATAAGTGAAGGCAGACAAACTTATCAAAGGATAATGTAGAGACGACTACAAATGCACAGGGTATGCATTTGACAGACCTAGTGCCCCGGAACCCTGGGCTTTGGCATTTCCTGATTTGGGGGACTTGCAAGTTTGGAAGAGGTTAGGTTACTAATGGCATTGGGTTTTTGTATTTCATGAGTGAGTTAAACCACAGGAAAAATTAAAAATGGAGAATGATAGATTTTTGTGAATTATACTGGATATTGCTAGCCATGAGAGAGGGAGGTGCTAGAGCCTTATTAAAGATAAATAAGATCTTAGATGTAGTTGGGCTCAAAAAAGAAATTCATGACTTAGTGCAACTATCAGATATACAAAATAAATACTACATTATTGGATATAAAGGGAAGTAAGGAGATGAAAGAATGAAATAAATACTGAGTATGAAATCAACTAACCTCACAATCTAAGATGTAAGGTGGGCAACTGAGTTCGGGAACCAGAGAGTGTGGTTGATAGAAAGGCCATGAAAATGAACATGAACAATATTTTTGAAAATTACTTTTCACCATAATATTACCTGTAGATATATATAAAAAATGAAAAGTAAAACAAATAAACATCAGACCAGCTCAGGGAGCACAAATACATCACATGAGCAGCTGATAGACAATATAAGACTGCACTGTGAAGGGTGGACAGAGTTCAACCCTTTCACTTTAGAAAGAGTTTGATTTCCCTAAACTTGCCGAGGGGTCCAAGATAGTGGCCTGATTTGATCTTCTGTGCAGACTGCATACTTGACACCCAAGCATTTGTCTGTTTGCCTGTGAGTCTGGACCATTTGCATTCCGGAGAAGAGGAAGAAGAGAGGAGAGACAATGATTACCTTCCAATTGTTCCAAAAGCATGTAAAATTAGAATCTACCTCCCTCTACTTGGGGATCATTGTCCTAGTGGGTCATAGGTTTTTAACCCAAAGGGAGTCAACTCTGGAAATATAGTATGGTCAAGGAAAGACTGCATTGAACATTTAATTTCTTGGAAACTGGCATTTGGGATCTGTCCCTTCAGGGCAACCTTGTGTGCATCTTGCTCTGTGACTTTTCCCATGAGTCATCCTGATCTCTAGAGACTATTCCTCTTCTTCTTTTTTCAGGTAGGAAATGGCCCAGCAGCTATCTGACAATGCATCATGATTCAGGAGATGAACTAAAGTAGGAAGAATCTGCTCAATAGCATCTAACGGGGGTGCAGGATTCTTGTTGCGACAAAGGTTTAAAAGTGTCCAGGTAAGATTAAGCAAGTAACCACATGCTAAAGATGACATATCAGGAACTGCAAGAAGAGCCAGCAGTGGGTCAACTGCACCGTACTTGATAACCAAATCTTGGAACCATCACCTGTAATGTTTCCTAGAGCCCACACAGCTTGTTCGCTGATGTGAGCGTGTGGGGAGAGACCAGCAGAGAAATGAAGGCCGGGATAGCACCTCCATCTACTACAGTCTTGGTCTGTTCTGATGTCCCAGAAGCAATGTTTGTGAGGGCCCAGGCTGATTCAAACTGAATGGGACTACAATCAGTTCTGCCCAAGAAGGACACATGTTTTGGAATCAAACCGGCCCGGATTATGTCGTCTATGGGTGGCTGTTTTTCCCTAGAAAGCAGTTTCCTTGCAGGCTGAGTAACTTGGAGCTGGCTTTCCAAGTTGTTGCTATTTATGCCTTTGACAATGTCCTCAACAGACCAATTTATAGTGCCCTGGTTGTTGCGGTTTTCCTGCAGCGGAGAGGTAGCATCGTCAGGGAATGAGCTCACATTTCTTCTTTTCAGCATCTGCTCATCCCTCTTAGCTTTTCTCAGCTCCACATTAACTTCTATTCTGCAACGCCTAATTTCTGTGCTATCTTTCCCCTTGCTCTTGAATCTGTTAAGGCGGGGAGCTGGTGAATTAGCATTCTCGTTGGTGGACATGTTAGGAGACAAAGGGAGACAGACAGCCGGCTGAGGCTTTTCACAGGAGATGCTGCAGGGCGGACGGGCCGTGGTTCGGTTGCTCTGAAAATGTCCACCACGGATCAGCACGAAGACTGTATACTGTTTCTCTTCTTGCTGCTTGGATGTACATACCTGGGAGTGGAGCTCTCTGACCTGGACTCTGAAGGGTCTGGGGTCTGACAGCTTGAAGTCAAATCCTGTCTCTGCCACTTACTGGCTCTGTCATTCTGGACAAATTATTTAACCTTTCTAGCTTTGTTTTCTCTTGGAGATGTTAACAAGGATACATATCACAGAGGGTTGAAAAAATTATGTATGCGAAGCTCTTATGCAGTGCTGGACATGTAGGTAGTGCTTAATAAATGCTAGTTTTACATGCTGCTCTGACTTACAAATATCAGAGTTACTGCACCCCATACAGGTGAAGAGGATAAAGCCATTTGAAGGCACTTCCTGAGCCTGCTGCCAAGGCCAGAAACCCCACTGTCCCAGCTAAACCCTTGATTGCTTTTATACCCATTACTCAGCAGAAGCACAATTCCCAGCCACATAGTTCTCAAGTCCTCTGTCTACTGTCAATTTCATACAATTATAGAACCAGAACACTCTAGACTAAGGCATCTTTATTTTTGATGATTTGCTATAGAATGAGACTTCTGGTGTGAACCCTAGAAGACAAATATGGATCTTAGGTTGGAGCATAATGGGCCAGAGTAAATTAACATGTGATCCCAGTCTATCATAAGTAACAATTCAAGCAGGTCCCTGAAAATACTTCTCAAACCCTAGGGCATTGTACCAAAATGTCTTTAAATTTGGAGGCAAGCTATCAAAGAGATTTTATCAGCATTTCCTCTGTCTTTTATATTTATTTGGGGAAATAAACAAAACTAAAATCCCTTCATTGGTTTGTTCCTTCCCCTAGCTTCCTGTGTTTGCATAAATATGCCAGTCAGTTCAAAATCCTGTTTATACCTTTCATTTGATCAGAATGAAAAAGGATATCAAGAAAAGCCTCCCTCATCACTCTATTAGCCATCTCTCTGTGTCTGAGTTCCAAAGAGCAGAGTTTAACAATGGTGAATCTTATCCACTTTAGTCATTTGCACTTTGTAGATCTAAAACTGTCTTAAGTTACGATAACACTCCCTAGGCCTTCTATACAAATAATTCACATTTACAACCAAAAAGAGGCACTGACTTTAATACCAGTCCTTCAGGATACCCAGTCCTTGGCAGAGAGACTGATTTAATTAAGATGTTTAATGTTTACTTTTGCACTTTTCAATATAGGAATTGAAACATCTATAATATTAAGTAGTCCTATCTTTAGAGGAATCTTTTTCTTAAAAAAAAAAAAAAAAAGGAAGAAGGTACTGGTAGGTTTTCATTTACACAAAATACTCCAGCATCAAGTGCAGTATCATTAGCTGCCAGACTTTGTCTCAGTAAATTAGCAGAATGTGAATGAGCCAACGTCCATAAAAACCCATAAAAAAACCCTCACTGATAAAGCTCACTGATTGTTTCTCTGGGTTTTGCCTCAAACCCTTCAGGGCTCAGATATTCAACACCACACTTGTGCATATTTGCATGAAAATGACAGTACATTTTCTTTTTCTTTTTAAGTCAGATTGCCTAGAAAATTTTGACAAGCCTGAGAGGCCAATATTTTTCTAAAGAGACATTAGCTTTATAATGGTGACAAATAAATTGGACAGGAATGTGAGATCTGAGCTTGGGAGCCCTTGGCAGGCTCTGGCAGAAACTGTTGATGCTAAAAGAATCCATTCTGCAGATGTGGCCCAAAAGTAAGTGGGCTCTCCTGGCCTAACATGGCCTTGGCTCCACCTGCTAAAAAGAAGGTTTCTGAGCACATCTGAGGTAGGCAAGGGTGACAGGGCACATGCCTGGGTTGCAGGGCCAGGTCCCCAGTTGGGGGTGTGTATCTCACACATCATCCATGTATCTGTTGCATGTCGATGTTTCTCTCTTTCTCTTTCTCCCTTACTTTCCTCCTGTCTAAAAAGAAATAAATAAAATCCTTAAAAGAATTATAGTTAAATCCTAAGGGCTCTAATGGATAAAGTAGACAGCATACAAGAACAGATAGGCAATGTAAATAGAGAAATAGAAAGGGTAAAAATGAAATGGTAGAAGCCAAACACACTGCAGCAAAAATGAAGTATGCCTTTGAAGAGCTCATCAGTACAGTGGGCATGGTCAAAAAGAGAAGCAGTGAGCTTATAGAAATGTCAGTGGAGATTTCCAAAACTGAAGCACAAGGAGAAAACAGATGAAAAAGATAGAACAGAATATTCGAGACCTATGGGCCAACACAAATCTGTGATTAGAAAATGAGAAACTAGTGTTAATCCTCATTCTATGTGACCTTGAGCAGGACACCACTCCTGACGCAGAGGTGCCCTGCTGCGGTGATGCCCAGCACCCATGAGTTATAGCTCTTTTCCTTACACTCCATTAAAGAACACAGAAAGTGGTTTTTTACAGAGAACTTTGAAGCCAAGCAGATTTATTTTTTAGAAGGTGAAGGGATCAGCCAAATAATATTTACCTGGAAGTCATAGTCACAGATGACAGGATGATGATGGCCAAAGAGAGGCCGGGCTAGAGCTGAGTGGAGGTGAGCAAAGGGGGTACAAAATGGGGACATCTGTAACAGTGTCAAAAATAAAAATAAAGAAAAAAAAAGGCTAAGAGTAAAAAAGAGTGAATGACTTGCAAGCCTTGGAACTTTATTGTTAGTGTCATATCGTAACACTCATGTGGCTGATGGCAGTAAGTCAGCACACCTCATCCCCGAGGTTCAGAACCACCGGGCTGGGCTCCGCTCCCTTGTGCTGGCTGTCCCCCTGAAAGATTAAGGGATACTTTGATGGAGAAGTTTGAGTGAAAAATAAAAGTTGAACGCTCATCTGTAAATTGTAATCAATAATAGTGACTGCTTAAGGGCTTGTTGTAAGGAGCAGTAAAATGCTAGTAAATGTACAGTGCTTTATATGATCTGAAAGGACTCCAATGCCAGAAATGGTCTCATTGGAAACCCCATAGATGGACATAGATCATGAAGGCACATATCCATGAGATAGGGTGGGTGAGATTCCTGTGCGCGAAGATACAAGCAAGTCAAGTAGGATGGGTGACATGCAGGCCTGCTGGTGCTGACAACCCGGTGAAGAGCTTGGCATGCAGTTAGTGATCCATAAGCATTTGCTGAAGGAACGAATGAGTAAATGCTTGAGTGAGCGAATGAATGAGTGGTGGAGCAATGCCAGGCAATAGGATTCTGGATGATGAGATCCAAAACAATGAGCTTCACTGAAACACCTATTTCAGCCCCGAGCTATGTTGCATGTGCCAGGTCTGAGAGGACAGTTCCAATGGGTAAAATGCTGATGACCATTCTCAGTAACAGGAAGCATAGTGCAGAGAGTCAGAGTAGGGGCTCTTAGGTCAGATTGCTTGGGTCCAAATCCCAGAGCTGATGAGTTATTTGAGATGTTTGTTATTTTTTCTAACACTTTTGCGCCTTAGTTTCTTCATCTGTGATTTGGAGAAAAGGATGATGATGAGGCTGGTGATGGTGGTGATAACTACCTTATAGTATTCTTATAAGGTTTTTAATAAGATTTAATTTAATTTTTAATTATTTTTATTTTTTTAATCTTATAAGGTTTAAGTGAGTCACTGCATACAAATACTTAGGTAGTGCTTGGATCATAGTAAGTTCAATAAACATTGGCTATTACATTTGGACAATAGAGAATCACTGGAACCTAATTGCTTAAATATAATTTATAAATATTTTGCTGAGATAATAAGTGGGAGGTCAAACCCTAAGAAATAGAATAGAAATGCTTAGTCTTTAAAGTCAGAGAAACAAGGCTAGAAAACAGCCCCTTACTGACTGAGGTCACTTGCACAAGCCAGTTATCCTTTTTTGTGGCCCAATTTCTAATGTTAAAAATGAGAAATGTGGCCCTGACTGGTGTGACTCAGTGGATTGGGCCTTGTCCCGAATACCGAAAAGTTACCAGTTCGATTCCTCATCAGGGCACATGCCTGGGATTCAGGTCATGTTCCAGGTTGGGGGTGTGCAGGAGGCAACTGATCAATGTTTCTCTTGACATGGATGTATTTCTCTCTTTCTGTCTTAAAATAAAATCTTAATAAAATGAGGAGTGTCTTAATCAATTTGGGCTGTGATAACAAAAATATGATGCACTAGGTGGTTTAAACAAGAGAAGTTCTGGAGGCTGAGAAGTCCATTGTCAAGTTGCTGTTGAGGACCTCTTCCTGGTTTCAGATGAAAGCTTTCTTGCTATATTTTCATGAAAGAAAGAGGGAGGGAGGGAGGGGGCGAGAGGGTGAGAGAGAGGTTAAAGCTCTATCCAGTCTAGTTTATAAATTTGCTAATCTCATTCAAGGGGGCTCCACCTTCATGATCCCATACCCTCTAAAGGCTCATCTTTAAATACTATCACTTTGGAGATTAGGGTTTCATCATATAAATTGTGTGTGTAGGGCACACTTAGTTTATAAAAGGAAAAATAATGACACCTCCTGGGATTGTTAGTAGGATTAAATTACGGAATATATGTGAAAGGGAATTTTAAACGTTTAAGATTACCCAGATATGTGAGGTTGGTGAATGACTGAGAAGGCCTTTTCCTCCTGCCCCTCTCCCCTCCCATCCCCACCCAGAGAGCTTCTATGGCTGTGCCACACCCACTAGAGCTCTGGGTCTCCTGCTTGGCCAGCACCACTGTCCTGCCCTTTCAGTCATCATGACCATCTACTGGGATCTCATCAGCTATAATGAGGTGCTCTTCAATGTCTACTTGATCTGAGAGGTGGCAGATGGGCTGTGTTTGGAGGTGGAGGGAAAGACGCTCAGTAGGACAGAGGGTAACATTAATGACTTAGTTATTGGTGGAAATACCTCCACTGAAGGCCCTGATATAGAAGGTACCAAAAGCACAGTTATCACTGGTGTTGATATTGTCACGAACTATCATTTGCAAGAAACCAGCTTCACAAAAGAAGCCTACAAGAAGTACATCAAAGATTACCTGAAATCAATCAAAGGGCAACCTGAAGAACAGAGACTAGGGAAAAAGAAAGAAAGAAAGAAAGAAAGAAAGAAAGAAAGAAAGAAAGAAAGAAAGAAAGAAAGAAAGAAAGAAATCTTTTACTGCAGGGGCTGCAGAACAAATCAAGCACATCCTTGCTAATTTCAAAAGCTATCAGTTCTTTATTGGTGAAAACATGAACCCAGATGTCATGGTTGCTCTGCTACACTACTTAAGGATGGTGTGACCCCATAGATGACTTTCTTTAAGAATGGTTTAGAAATGGAAAAATGTTAACTAATTTGGCATTTTGGATCTATCACCTGTCATCATAACTGGCTGCTGCTTTTCATCCACACACCAGGACCAGGACAAATGTAACTGATAGTATTTTGAGCTCTTCATTTATTTTGACCTTGTTTTATTTGGACCAGAGACATTGTTTTTAAGAGAAGACATATCATGCAGGTTGTCTAAAAATAAATTGTATTTAAACTTAAAAAAAGACTACCCCAAAATTACTATAGTTCAAAAAAATTTTGCTCCTCATTTGTATTATTTTGAAAAAATTTAAGTGTTACATACAGGGGCACGCAAAAGTGGGTATACATTATCAGTAAGCAAAATACAATTTATACTTGTGTTATTATTTATTCTTTATTATATTATTTATTTGTATTATAACTATAAACATATTTTTGTCAACCTTTGTATATTGTTTCTGATAAGTAACCTATAGTGTTTATGATAGGTTACTATTGTATTATTCTCCTATTTTTCTTAGTAAATTAATATTGTATTGCTCTGTACATGGACTAGGCTCAGCTGAGTGGTTTTCATCTGGGGCTTCTCAAATGGGTGCAGTTACATCTTGGTGGTGTCTTGAAGCATCTGAATATTTCACTGTGCAAGATGATAGAAACTTCTTAATCATGTGTCTGGCACCTGAGCTGAAATAGCTACAGTAGCTGGGGGTGGCCAGACCTCTCTGTCCATGCCACCTCCCATGAAAGTAGCATGGGCCTCTGCCAGCAGGGCAGTCTCAAAGTAGCCAGCAGCTTCTTTCATGGATGTTGACTCCTTCCAGAATGAGTGCTCTGAGAAACCAAGGCAGAAACTGCAAGGCTTCTTCTGGCCTCACATTAGCATTGCTTTTACCTCATCTATTGGTTGCATATTGGTTCCCCAACTCATGGAAAAAGGACCACACTAGAGGATGAATCACAGGATGCATGGCTCACTGGGAAGCCTTTGTTGGAGACTTGGCGTTGCAGGTGTATGAGTAACAGTCAATTAGTATATGATTCCTGAGATCAGGAGCTCATTCTGTTCAAGAAACATTTTATTCTTTGATTTTAATTTATTGATAAGGCTGGAGAGCATGATCAGACCTAGAAATCTTCAAAATATAAAGAAACATCACAGAAATACTACAGTAAAAACCTCTCAGCTCCTTCTACCTTCATCAGATCCATCATGCTCTGAAGCTTGGCGACAGAGCAAATGTTCAAGGAAGTTTATTACACCGAATTCTGCATAGAGAAACTGTGCTAGTGACTCCCACTGAATTGACTTCAATTAGGAACACCATTCAATCATTCATTTTTTTCATTCCTTCTTGTATTCCAATCAATATCTTTCGTCTCTCAGACACTGGTTTGGCATTATGTAGCATTAGCCTGTGCTACGTGTGGCTGCGCATGTCCAAATGTACATATTAAAGTAAACCTCTGAAGAATGGGTTCAAGAAGATCCTATTATTAAAATGATTAATTTTTAAACCTTCTAATGGTTGTACTGTGCGAATTTTACTAGTGTCCATGTAATACTTTCTGCTTTCCAGTCTGAGCTATTGTGGATGTTTTATTTCAAAGTCAAATTCAAGGTCCACTTTTCTAATGGAGTCTTTCTTTGACTATTGCAATCCTCAGTCCTCCCACCTTTCCCTGGAACATTGCTTGTTTGTTCTGATGTGTGCTGCCTCATACCTCACCTTGATTTCCCACATTTATTGGATGTTAAGTATTAATACCTAGACACATCCCTCACCAAACTTAATTTTTTATCATGTTTTTTGCTTACCAGATTTATTGTTATTTAACATCTGTCGATTTATTTGCTTATTTTGGTTTTATGTATTTAACCTAATAAGTATCTTAAAGGCAGGAATTTTGTCTGTTTATTCACTGCTCTATCTTTGGCACCAAAAGAAAGTGTCCAACACGGCAGATAATCAATCTTTACTGAATGAATGACGTTGTAGTTACTGAGGCTTTTAGGCCTATGCATGCTCTTGGCACTTGTACCCAGGGGTTTGCTGGTAGATAAATAGGCACATTGCTCATGTCAGCTTCTCTCTGTGCCTGGTGGACAGTATGCCATTTCCTTCCTATCTTGCAGAGATGTTGTCAGGGTGATTGAGTGGTGCCCAAGTTCACTGATTAATAGTTCAAGTGTTCTGAGAATGTGAAGTTTCAGTTTGTAAATTGTTCTGTGGTTATTTGGATTTCAACAAAAAGCATGTAGTCAGAAGCTACATTCAAATGTAACGGTGTGAAAGATGTCAGCTTGATTATGCCCTGTGACAGACTGGAACAAATTAACCTTCATTAGTTTCATTCCCAGTGATCCTATTCCTTCCCACTGTATATTGCTCCATCTCAACTTGAAAAAGAAAAACTGTGAGTCTGGACAACATGGGGTGCCCCAAATTTAATCAGGACTATTGATTTCCTTGTCTCCCTGTCCCTGCTGTACACCATTCTGGCTCCTCAGGTCTGAACCTCAGCAGGGCAATAAGAGTGAGATGCTGAGCAGGGGCCGCAGCATGGGCCTGAGCACTGTTTGTAGCATCTGTGGGAGTCTAAACCCCATAGGCCATGGCTTTCTGCAGGCACAGCAGGCTGACTGCCCAGAAACAATTCCATCCAGGTACTTTAATACAAACTCCAAGAAAGTGGGCTTACTTTCTCAAACAGAATATGGGGCTTTGTTCCCATCAACTCCATGGCAAGTAGGAGAAGGAACCTAAGAAAAATTGGGAGGCACAAGATATTTTGGGAGAATACACCACTTCCTTTGTAGTCCCCTTACTCTTTGGGCTCTTCAGTAACTCTGACCTCTTTTCCATAATCACCTATTTATCTTTTATTCACTCTTTAATTCACTTATTCATCTCTTTACTCAGCATACATTAATGGGCTGCCTACCACATGCAAGGCACCAAGATAGATAATAGCATATAAGGGAGGATAAATTAGGTACAGTTTCTGCCCTTGAATTCCCTTTATAAAACTGAAAAGGTTTGTGGTGCTCCATTTTCCAATGGCCTATTTTCAACCAGCACTAAGTAATGCATTTTGCCTCATGGTTGGATCTGAGTGTGTGTACAAAGAAACATAATAACGTGTTTTGTTTCCCAAGAAGCTCATCGTCTAGGAGAGAAAAAAAAAGGCTGTAAACAACCAAAACCAAAATAAAAACAAAACACAAAACAAAACAAAGGAAGGCTTTGGTATGTTCAGAGACAACTAAAAACAAGATGCTATAGATAATCAGAGGAAGGAGTGTTTCCTTTCCAGGCCTGGGAATAAAGAAGGAGGCAGCAGGGAAGGCTTCTTGAACAAGAAGCTAATTCATCTGGAGACTGAGAATGTTTGGAATTTCTTATGGCTGACAAGGCAATTTCCTGATCTAAGGGAGAAAAAAAAATGTGACAGAGAGAAAGCATAGAGTCTGTTTAGCTAACTTAGAGAGGAGTCTCTGGAGGCCATTGGCCCGATTGATGACTGGTTGCTGAGAGCTGCTCCTAGAGTTTTCAGCCCTGAGTGGAATGGGGTGGAAGCAGATGAGCCTGGGGACCAGTGAGTGGATTATTCAGTGAGCACAGAAGAGAAGTAAGGAGCTGGTGGCTCTGGGACAAGCATGAAGAAACAGTACTCAAGGTATGGAATTACCTTTTTCCACTCAATGGGTGTTGGGGGAGGAGACGTGACCAGTCAAAGGATGAGCTGCAAACAGGTTTTCTGGTAACAGCCAAAAAGGGTTTGCCCTTCCCCCACCTTGAATGACATTTGTATTTAAGAGTCCTCCTTTTATCAAAATGAGGCTATTAATCATGGCCATATTTGCACTTTGACTTTTGGCATTTAAAAATAGTTCTCATATCGAAACACTTGAAAATTTATTAGATGGCTTGGATGTATTCATTGCTTGAACTCTGCCAAAGCTTCCGGGAGTAGTTATTTATTTTTTCATTTAGACCTTTTCACTCCAATCCTTGCCCATTTGCAATTATCTTGTCTGTCCATGGCTGGGCAGTCTAATTGTGCCATGCTGTTGCTCGCTGACCCTCAGCTTATTTCCTTTAGCTGTGACTGCGGGAGAGCAATCACTTATTTTCATTTTGTGCTCCTGGATCCTACACCAGGGTAACAAAGGTCAAGTGGTTTTTCTAGCAGCAGTTGGATGAACAGGCATTAGTCCCTCTGTTTCTTCTCATACCATCCTTCCTTCCTATGCTCACAGTGGGTCTGTTAAAGCTGCCAGATAGGAAGGACCAGGTGGCCTCATGAATCCACAGAGTATAAACATTCTTCTGGGTGGACTATCATCTGATTTGCAGGTGAGGTAAGCAGCTCCTTCATGATGTTAGTTGAAAGTAAGGATAGGGATTAATATTCAAGAATATCTCCCTCAATAACCTGTTCATGAGAAAAACTCCATTATTTATTCATTCATTAATCCATTCATCCATTCAACAAATATATATTTTTCTTTGGGCTGATACTGTCATATGAAAATTCCATCACACCAGTTGTTAGAACATATACTCCGCTACTTGTTTGTAAGGAGCTATTACCCCAGCCCCTCTGGGTACCCACCTTCCTCAGACAACCCCAGCAGCCCCAGATCCTCCTTAGGGACCTTCCCCCCAACACACACACATATTTCCCCAAGATCCCCAAACTGAATGCTTAACCTCTGGGATAGCCCTGTAGCTACCATTCATTCTGATTGCTTGGTACCCATGCTTTCCTGTTAAATATTTTGAATAACAATCTTGATTTCACTCTCTACCAGGTGCAAAGTGAGATGCTAAAACTGTTGAAAGAAGTAGGCTATGATTTTGCTGTCAGGTTGCTCCTAGTCCCTTTAGAGTCTCCGAGCAAGTGTATGTACCTAGGGAAGGTACATACACTAGATCCATTATTATGGCCTCTAAAGGTATGACTGCAATGTAATCTCTAAAACCTGTAAACATTACCTAAAATGGCAAAGATTTTGAGATGTGGTTAGATTAAAAATCTAGAGATGAAGAGATTGTTTTGGACTATTCAGGTGGACCTTAAGTGCAATCACTTGTCTGTTTCAGAGAGAAGCAGGGGGAGATAAATAGACAGAAGAGGAGTTGAAAGAGGAGACAGAAAATGGAGTGACACAGCCACAAGCCAAAGAATGTTGGCGGCCACCAGAAGCTGGAAGAGATAAGGGATGCATTACCCTTAGATTGGCTTGTAGTAAATGTGGCCCTGCCTAGCCAACACCTTGATTTCAACCAAGTTGTTATTAATTTGGTATTTTCAGCCAAAAGAACTGAGAGAGAATAAATTCTCACTTAAATGTTGTTTTAAGACATCCAGTTTCTGGCAATTTCTTACAGCAGCCACAGAAAACTAATCCAAAAGGGTTAAATATCCTCAGATAAACACAGAAGATGCTACAGATGGTACAGGGGAAAGAAAATTCTCTAGGGAGTGTCAAAATAGGCTTAAGAAGGAGGGTGACAAAGAAATTGGTCCTTATAAGATGAGCAAGAATTGGGAATGCAGCGATGTGACAAAAGAAACAGGATGGAGGAACAAGAAGTCCATCCATTTGCTAGAGATGCAGTTTGCAAGAATGGCCAAAAAAGAAGGGTCAAGAGGTTGAAAGAAACAGCTCTATAATGCTATGCTGACCAGGCACATGGATCTATGGGCTGGGTTCAAATGTTTTTAACCTTTGGGTTAATAAAGGGAATAGTCAGGGTTTAAGTTTATACCAGAAGTTTAGAGGCAGAGCATAGGCATCCTTGTCTGAGCAGTGTGGTTTGGTTGTAGACAATTGTGAAATTAATTAACCCGAGTGAAATGTAGGTATGCTATTTTAGAAGGTCACTTTAAAAGTGTCATATTGTCTAAAATGAAAGGAAATGATCATGGGAAATAAACATTTTGGTACAGGTGCAAATTCATTTAATGATTGTTGAATAGCCACCTTGAAAGTCCCAAAGGGTGGGCCTACAAGTAGGAGAGGCAGGATCTTAGTAGTGACAACTTTGTGTGATGAGGTCCTATGAACATTTAGGGAGAAAGGTGACAAGAAGTGATTGATCGGTGCTCAACTTTACCAATAACAGCTGTGACTAGGAGGACTGCACACCTCGAAGCCATGACTTTACTTCGTGGGGAACTTATACCCACCTGAGCCAGACCCCACAGATTCCATCCTTGGAATTGACCCAATGAGTGCCCAAAGTTTCTAACTCAATTATAAAGTTGTATTGATGTCTTTATTTTCCAAGACAGTGAGAGAGGAATTGGGGCTGGCTTTTTATATCTAGGTTATTTTGAAAATTGATTTTAGAGTCCTATCTTAAAAATTACATCTCACTCCAATGATTAATTTCAGCAGAAATGCTTATCATGCCTTTCTTACCCAGTACAGATTGCAATTATTATTATTATTAGTTGAATTTGGATGCTCTTAAAACTCATAATTGACTTTTAATTAAGTGCCAAACTGTTTCCTACTGTCACACATACCCTGAGGATTTCTGCACCACTTCTAATTTACTTCGGATGCCTTCCCAGCACATAAAGGGATGTAGAAATGCACTTGATTGTTAAGCTGCAAGGGGAGAAATTGTGGTAGGCTTTTAACAAAGTTGTTAAAGAAGACCCAGGCGTTCCTTTTAAAATAATTGCTAAGATATGTCTTGACCTGGTATGTATTATTTTCACAGCTACCAGGCAATTACTTTGAAATCACAGCTAAAGATTTGGCTAGAAAGTCATCTCATAAAATAAAAATTGACACCAATTACCATTGTTGTTCCTTAATATTGTCCTGAATGATGACAACCACAATTACACAATACATATTAAACTATACAGCATATGAACAAATATAATGCAAAATATAGTTCTCTACTATATTTAGGGTTAAAAGAAGAAAGATTCATAACTAGCTGACCAAGATGCTCAAACCATGAAAGGCATATGAGATCTAAGGCAGCTGAGGGAGCACAGATTAGCAACTTCATTTTTCAAAGACATGAAGCACCCTCCCACCTCAGAACCCTGGAGAGAAAGGTCCCACCTGGAAAGTTCTGTTCTCCTCTGTGGCACTTTCCCATTTGCTCTTTCATGTAGCTGATCTAATGTTATCTTATCAGAATTGCTTTCTCAGACTATTCTGTACAGATTCAGCTGCTTCATTTTTCTTCCTTTAGTTGAGATGATTAATAACTAGAGAATGAATAAATGATCTTTCCTAGGGGCATTCAATTAAAATTAGCATGCATCAGCAGGGCTAATACTGAGCTCCCAGTCTCTTGAATACAAATTTAGTATACTTTGATTTATTCACTTATTGCTCCATTCATTCAGCAAGTGTTGATTGAACACTAACTCTGTTGCAGGCATTGTTCTAGGCACAAGGTTCACAGTGGAAACAAAAATGAAAGCAAGGTTTCTTGCCCTTTTGGGTTAAATGTTCGATGGGGAAGAAAACCAAGTAGACAAACATATTATATAATATCAAGTAGTGGTGTTATTTAAAAAAAAATAAGTGTGTAGGAACAGATGCTTATCTATTGGGTACAAGCATCTGGGTATAGACAGCCTCTGGACATAGATCTGGATAAAGTTAAGGATCCAGTCATGGAGCTGTCATCAGGAAGAGAATTCCAGGTAAAAAAGAAGCAGAAAACACAAAGCACAGTCTTATGACTCGAGAAGCATGCTTTTGGGAGGTTACAAAATGAGATATGAGCTGGTGGCTGGCAAGACTTAGAGTCCTCACCTTGCTTGCCATGGCCTACAAACCCCATACCAACTGTCCCTCTTCAACCTCATCTGTCATTCCTCTCACCTCCTCAAACCATGCTTCTCTAATCATATCTATCTATACCTACAGGTCATATATATGAGGTCTGTCCAGGAAGTACCCAGCCATACACTATGAAAAATAGAGACGTTTATTGCAGAAGATATAAGATACACAGAACATTGTACACAGAACAATGATGCCCTAGTCCCCTTCAAAGTAGGCATCTTGGGACATCACACAGTTCTCCCAGTCACTATCAGCTGCCCCATCATATTTTTCTGAATCTCATCAATAGTCTGACATCTCTCCCCTTTCAAAGGTGATTTTAGTTTGGGGAAAAGCCAGAAGTTGCAGGGTGCCAAATCTGGGTTGTATCTGGACTGAGCCACCTGGGTGATTTACTGTTTTGCCAAAAACTCTGCACAAGACATGTGATGCATGAGTGGGCGTGTTTTCATGATGAAGCTGCCAATCACTAGTTGCCCATAGCTGTGGCTTTCTGAATCATCAGAATAGTTTCCACAGAGGAATGTTAACACAAAATTTGATGCAGATTTGTTGCTCTACTCACTCAGTTGGTTTGAATGTATGGCCACGCAGTACACATGCTCACTCAATGTCATCTATTGCCCCCACTGACTATAACAGTGAAGTTGTCGTTCCTGCATGTGCATTCCAGTCCACTCTCCTTGGTTGCCAAGGTACAGTGATGTCATACAGACTGTTCTTGTTATATTAAAAGTGGTTGGACTTTTCCCAGAGAGGAGATTACATATATATATATATATATATATATATATATATATATATATATATGGTGCATGCAATAAATTGGCAAAATTATAGTAAAATAAGCAACATACCATCAAAATGTTATATTTTGAAACAAACTTATTCTTATATGTAAATACATAAACATAGTTATTATTTCTTAAATTGTTCAAAAAAGTCTCCATCTGTTGCAATAATAAACTCGATTCAACTTCTGAATCTTGGGCATGCCTTAACTTTTCTTTATCCATGGACATCATAATGCTTTCAATCTTAGTTTTACTGTTTCTTTATCAGAATGAGGTTGTTTATTAACTTCTCTCACACAAATGCTCCATCCATAATAGTCTAAAGGACTTGCGTCTGGTGAACTAGGTGGCCATATTTCCTTTGACCAGAATTCAGGAACATTGACACTGAGACATTCTTGCACTTTTTTGGTGTTATGTGCTGATGCACCATATTGTTGGAAATCAAGTGACATCCATTTGCAACTTGCTTCATCCATGGTACAACTTCTCTCAAAACATCAAGGTAAACATCAGCAGTCACCTTCAAGCCTTGTGGAAACAAATGGGGGATCATGATATCTCCTTCACTGCTGACAACACCTAACACCATCACTGTAACAGGAAATTTCATTTTCATGACAATTGAGACTTCATTAAGATTCTCACAGAGCCACCTGTTGTGTCTTCTGTTGACCATTTGATCCTGCTGAGAATTCTTTTCATGGGAGAAGAAAATCAGAGGGTTTTTTCTTTGGGATTGTTCAATTTTGTTAGCAGTGTTTTTACTTTTTCAAAGTGCCTTTCCTTTGCTGTGTCATAAACTGGCCTCTTCTAAGAACAATCAATCTGTATCTGATATCTTGAGCAATAATCTTGTGAACCATTGCATCCGACATCTTCAGTTCTCTTGCTATGGAGTGCATTGATTTTTCTGGATCTTCATTGATGATCTCCTGGATTCTGTGTACAATATCTGGACTTGTGTGATCCTTGTGTACCTTATGTGTTTTCCTTGTTGGTGTGGTGACATCAGGATCAGCATCATACACTTTTTTCACATTGTCGACTGTACACAAGAGATGTTATTGAAGTCTGCAATTTCCTTAGCAGTTTGCCCTGCAAGCAGTCCAGAAATTATGGTTGCTCTAACATCATATCCTTTGGACATGATGGTGGCTCTCAGAATTTAATACTTTATATCTGAGAAAATGATGTTAAATCATAACCTTAGAAACATAGTTTTTCAAAATTAATAAGAAGCATGTGAAATAAGGAGATGCAAAGTATTGCCACTTTATCATGTGCATCCTGTATATATATGTAATATATATATAAATGCTCCTCAAACTTAAAATGACTTTCTCAATCGACTTTAAACAGCTATTTGTGGAATGTTTACTATTCACCTAACACTTTGCTGAATCTTAAAATTTCATGATTCTGTGTGACAAATATATTCATGTGCCCTGAGGATGTCCCATAATAAAAGTGCCTTATTGATATAACAAAATTGAATTCTTTTTCAGAATGAGCCTATGAGCAAAAAAATCATCTGAAGGCTGCCAAGTGGACAACAGTGTTTATAAAAAATTATGAAACTGTTTACTAACAGAAATTTGTTATTTAGAGATGAAGTTATTAGGAAAGAATACAAAACTCAGTTTTATACATTTTTCATGTACTATCCTGGTTATTTTTGGCATCCTTTGTATGGAAGAAGGTCCAGTAAGGTTGATAATATTTGCAGAGCTTTAGTGTGTAACAAGTATAAAAGTTAATAAAGTTTGGCTGTACTTCTGTTATATAGAAAAGTTTGGTTGGGTAATGTTTCAAGTTTGCTTTTACCTTACAGTGTACATGTAAGCTTCAACCTGCATTTATGTGTCTAAAGTGCTATACGTTTGCCAATAATACTTTCATAAGTATTATTTTTAAATATTACATTTTCTTCTAGATATTGACTCTTTAAATTTTGCATATGAAGACATAAGCATCAAAGATGAAACTATCTCAACCAAAGTGTTTCCAGAGATCAATGCTTCCGGATTCCAAGCCCAGTACTGCTTATTCTGTTCCATAGCTATTAATGTACCCATCAAATAGATAAGGACTGATATATTTATCTATGATTTATTTTTGGTTAGTATTTATAAGTTTTCCTCTATATTTACATTAATTTAGTTTTTGAAAGGCAATTGATGAACCTTGTTAAAGAAAATCTAGCTACAAATGATAAACAGTGAAAAGGCAGTCTCTTCCCTTCAGGTGCCCTGATAACCCAGTTCCTTTCCATGGGAGAGACTACTTTGTTACTAGATTTTATGCATTTTCTATAAATATTTTGTCTTCATGAAACTATATAGAAATAAAAAGGGGATGGATGTAATACAACAACAATAAAATAAAATTTAAAAAACTATATAGAAATATATTTTGGCTTTCATCTCAAAGGTATTTGCCATACAAATATTAAGGATGCACATTTTAAAGACTCTTGACATGCTTGACCTATTTTATAGGGCACAATTAGAAGTCCTTATTAACCTTCACAAATAACCCTTGTTGAGTTGGTGGAACCTTGAGTTTCCAGATACCGCAGAGGAGATGCTCTGAGTGAGATACCGCAGCTACACCTGTAGCTTTTCTTGTCCATTTTCTGGCAAGGTGTTTCCTACTGGAATATATGCAGTATATTTTAGTTTAAAATTTTGTTTTGAAGTAATGGAAATGGTTGAACTTAATCTTTATTTACAGGACTGTAAATTTACTGTAAGATATGAAATTCCATACAGAAATAAGAAATCCATTGAGGGAAGAAGATTCATACAGTATGTATAGTTTGGAACTGTTCAAGTATAGTTTCATTGTAAAAAGTGCTATAATAACACACCGTATTTAAAAAGAGTTCTCAGTAGAGAAATAGTAAGACAAACTTATACCATAGCCTACAACAAACAAACATTTCACGCCTCAGCTGTACAATCTAAAAGTTAAAGTCCATCCCAGGAGTGCCATCCTGAACTTGAAACATATAGTCATCAAAGGTAGTTTCTGATACATTTTGACATCCCTCTTTCTCTAAAAAGAAATACTTCTCAATCAATTTTAATGAAGCTTTGTATATAGATTCACTTTCATGGTTTTAAAGGGCTGCAATTTTGTCTAAACCTCCACATTCTTCAATTGTTATACTAAGTTTCTCAGTTTCATCTCCTTTTTTGGCAGCCTGGAAGATACTTGAATTGGCATCCAGAATAACCAGAATAATTTTGGTATCTTTCACAGTTTAGAGGTTCACCAATGGTTCAATGATGTCACAATGAACAGGGTATACAATCTGTTCAACTCTTCCACCACCTGTACAGTTGGCCACAGCCCATACAGCTTTCTTCTGTGTCTTAAAGTCTGCCATACACAGAACAACAGTGAGGAATGGGACTAATTCATGATTCACAACTTACTGTATCTGGTCCTGGTGGCCAGCTGTAATGTTCAACATTGGCTATGTAGCTTCCTTTTGAATGTTAGTCTCAGAGTTCATTAGCAGGCTGGGAAAAACAGCAAGCATTCCTGCATTTATCACAACCTAAGCCTGTTTATCTGTCCCAGTAACAATATTTCCTATGGCAATTGGCAATTCAGTAGCTCCCAGGAGCTTTCCAAGTTGGAAAAAAACTCCTGTTTTCACAATCATTTCAATCCATTCATTGGGCCTTCAGTAAGGTAGGAAAGTGGCCCAGCAGCTATCTGCTAATACTTCTGGGTCATCATGATGCAGGAGAAGGCTGCATAAAATAGGAAGAATCTGCTCAACAGCATCTAACAGGGGTACAAGAATCTTGTTGCAGCCAAGGTTTGAAAGTGTCCAGGTAAGATTCTGTTAGTAACCATATGCTGAAGATGACATATGCCAGGGACTGCAAGAAGAGCCAGCAGCAGATCAACTGCACTGTACTTGATGAGCAAGTCTCAGAAAACTGAACCATCACCTGCAATGTTTCCCAGAGCCCACACAGCTTATTCACTGATGTGAGTATGGAGAGGTGCCAACAGAGAAATGAATGCCGGGATAGCACCTCCATCTACTACAGTGTTGGTCTGTTCTGATATCCTGGAAACAATGTTAGTGAGGGCCCAGGCAGATTCAAACTGAATGGAACTACAATCGGTTCTGCCCAAGAAGGACACAAATTTTGGATTCAAACCAACCTGGATTACATTGTCTATGGGTGTCTGTAGAAAGCAGTTTCCTTGCAGGCTGAGTAGCTTGGAGCTGGCTTTCCAAATTGTTGCTATTTATGCTTTTGACAATGTTCTCAACGGACCAATTTCTAGTGACCTGGTTGTTGCAGTTTTCCTGCAGCGGAGAAGTAGCATCACCAGGAAACCAGCTTACCTTTCTCCTTTTCAACATCTGCTCATCCTTCTTAGCTGTTCTCAGCTCCACATTAATTAACTTCTTTTTGGCAACACCTTATCTGTACTGTCTTTCTCCTTGTTCTTAAATCTGCTAAGACGGGCAGCTGGTGAATTAGCATTCTCGTGGTGAACATGGTTATGAAACAAAGGGAGACAGCTACACAGCCAGCTTAGGCTTTTCACAGGAGATGGTGCAGGGTGGACAAGCTGCAGTTTGGTGGCTCTGAAAACTTCCAACCCTGATCAGTACGAAGACCATGTGGCCTAGTTAAAATTTTAAGTCTTGGTTTTTATTTCTTTTTGTTATACATGCACATAAAGTGTCAGCCAGTTCCATAAGGTTTTTTTTTTTTTTTTTTAAGTAAGAAAATAGTACAACCTTACCTCTCCCACGGACCTTCTTCTGGGGACAACTACCTTCTTCCCTTGTCAATGTTTATGCATCTTAAAAACATATTTGCATTATCAGCTACTTCATTTCCCTAGCATCTTTAATTTTACCTTGAGTTACTTTTTTGCCTTTTTGCTTCATTTTCTATATACTGGTTATTCATTCAACACTAAACTCTTTGCCAACTGTCTAAATCTCCTCCCAAGACATTCAGAGATGTTAGGGTTTCTATTAAGTTCACCTTCCCAAGTGTCTTTCCTTACTTGTTCCAACCCAGCCTGGTTTCTCTGGACTTGGGGTTTACTTACCATTGTGGGGTATCTCTTTATAATAATCAAGATTATTCTCTGTCTTCTCCATGTTGCATTTTCTACAGCCCATGTCTCCCTTTTTATTGTTCTTTTTATTTTTGAGGATGGAGGAAATTCTCCACTCACTTTCTGAGAAAGAAAGCAGAGAGGCATTTTTTTTTGGAGATGTCTTTCTTAATGCCTGTATTCTATTCTCCAACTTAATTGAAAATTGGCCGGCTATTGAATTCTACGTTCGAAATTATTTTCCTTAAAAATTAAGGCATTTTCCTACTGCCTATAGTACCTGGAATTGCTGTGGAACAGTCTGAAGTGATTCCTGGTCTTTTGTAGGGGATCTAGCCTTTTGCTCTTGAGTAGTTTAAGAACCACCACCCTACTCCCCACCCCAATGTTTGGGAAATTCATGATGACATGACTCAGTATGGGTTATGTTTGTCCAAATGGGTTGGTTTGATCTGGAAACTTCTATCTTTTAGTTTGTGGACATTTTCCTTTTATTTTCGAATCTTATATTAAAATGGTTAAAATGTTTTATAATTTCTTCCCCCTCTGATAGCACTTTTCCCTTTACAATCATTTTAGTGAAGCTTTAGAAAAGGAGATGCTGCATTTAATCTGCTTTTTTTTATACAGCAGTTACAATTTTTTAATGTAATTTTTACCCTCAGTGATAGAATTTTTATGAATAAATAATTCAAATGTAATTTGGCAAATGTCATGTCTTTTTTTTTTTTTAATTTTATTGTTGTTGTATTACATCCATCCCCTTTTTGCTCCCCTCTGTCCCCCTCCCCACCCACCCATTCCCCCCAAAGTCAATCCCACCTGTTGTCCATGTCCATGGTTCCTTTATACTAGGTTCTTGTCTAAGCTGCTCCCCTTCTTTGCCTCTACCTCCCCCTCCTCCAACCCCGTTCCCCCTGACCACTGAAGGCCTATTCCTTGTATTCATATACTTGGTTCTGTTTTGCTTGTTGTTAGCTTTGCTCATTATTGTCCCGTAATGGGTGAGATCATATGATATTTGTCCTTCACTGACTGGCTTATTTCACTAAGAATAATACTCTCCAGTTCCATCCATGTTGTTGCAAAGGGTACAAGTTCCTTCTTTCTTTCTGCTATATAGAATTCCATTGTGTAAATGTACCAAAGTTTTTTGATCCAATCATCCATTGATGGGCACTTAGGCTGTTTCCAGCACTTGGCTATTGTAAATAGTGCCGCTATGAACATAGGTGTGCATAGGTTCTTATGAA
>PVIW01007119.1:0-46664 GCA_004026585.1 Noctilio leporinus | reverse complement strand
ACATTCCCACTAACAGTGTATGAGGGTTCCCAAATGTCATGTCTTTTTATTTTATTGTTTTATATTTGAATTTTCTGTGATAAATCTTGGATGAGATTGTAAAGTGATATGAAAAGGTGGTATTTGGAGGTGGTATTAATAGTGATCGTTGGAAAGAAGACTACCCAACTTTCGTCTCTCCTCCTTAAGGGGTTCCTGACAGAGATATGTGAGTGAGGGACAGGAAAGAAGGTAATATTTAGTTGGTCATTTCATCCTAGCTGTTAAAGTTGAACTTTAGTAAGCAGCTAGAATATAGGGAACACTCAATTTTCCATATCTAATGAGGCTGAACAAGCCAATACCAAGTCAAGCTATGTTTCCCATCTCTTTTAACTCTGAGATCATACTCAAACCTGAGATTTCATCATCTACTGGTAGAGAGACAAATCTAAAATATACAGCAGCAGAGGAAAGAAAGCAGACAGGTGATCCTTGAGGTTTTCCCAGGACTTTCCTTGCTTATGAGAGTAGTTCTAGGTGAGGAGCACTGTGGAAGTCTAATGAAGGGTGAAATAAAAAGCATTGCTTCTGGTCTCCCCAGTTGTAGGACTTGGCCCTAAGTGGAAAGAAGTCTGAAGAAAAGTATTTTTAAAAGATTTTATTCATTATTTTTAGAGAGAGAAGAGCAGGGAGGGAGGAAGAAAGGGAGAGGAACATCAATGTATGGTTGCCTTTCACCTGCCTCCAGCTACAGACCTGGCTGGAGACCTGGCTTGCAACCTGGTTATGCGCCCTGACTGAGGGATCGAACTAGCGACCCTTGGGTTTGCAAGCTGGTGCAAATACACTGAGCCACAGCAACAGGGACTGAAGAGAAGTTTTTTGTATCTTGTTTGGTTCATGTAAGAGTGGCTCCCTCAGAGAGGCAGATGGCACCCCTAGCACTATCATGTAATCATGTCCTTTAAATATCCAAAGCCTTACCCTTAATGGTGACTTACAGGCAGTAGAAGGGTAGCGGAGAGTATAGGCCTTTGGCTTGGCCCTGAAATGCCAATATTCTAAGTACCATTATGATTTCATGAATTACATTTTG
The DNA here is from genome assembly GCA_004026585.1 of Noctilio leporinus. Classification (NCBI taxonomy): domain Eukaryota; kingdom Metazoa; phylum Chordata; class Mammalia; order Chiroptera; family Noctilionidae; genus Noctilio; species Noctilio leporinus. The sequence continues at coordinate 45,586 of PVIW01007119.1, read as the reverse complement.
AGCCTTTGACCACCCTCCTCCCCTTCAACTCAGTTCTCTTTGTTTTCTGTCTCTTCCTCCAGACTTAATATGGGCACATCTCTCTTTACTTAGGGGTAAATACCAGGTGTGAAGAAGCTTAATATGTATAGCTATCATGACAATATTAATATTTAAAATGATGGCATCAAGAAGGGGTTGGGGAAGAATGATGAAGAAAGAATGGTGAGACAGCAAACATTTATTGAGCACTTAGTATATGACAGGTACTGTGCATTTTGGTTTCACAAATCCCTCAATCTTGATACCATTTGTTCAAAATAATCACCACTGTTAGTGAGACCATTTACCATCTGACAAACAACCAAGTGACTTGCTTAAGGTCTCATGGTGAGCAGGTGGTGGGTGAGAGTGGGAGGTAAGCACCCAGGCCTGTGTGAATTCAGAGGTAGCAGCTCCATGGTGGAGGGATTTTTCTCTTTACATTCTACCATAGCAACCTCCTGCCCTTGGTGAGGCTGCACATATATTTCTTAAAGTACTAAACAACTGAGAAGAAATCATTAAACCAATATCAAAAAAGAATCCCAAAAAACATTTTATGGAAAAACAAAAGTAATTATAAATAAAAGTTTTTCATTTTCAAACATTTATAAATACCTACACTTAGTATGTATGTTAACCAGAAGTGTATTTTATTATTTGTTGTATCTCCTGAGTAAAATGTTACACTTCTTTCTAATTAAATTTTTCCCTTAAGATTTCTTGAAATATATCTTGACATTTAAGTTATTAATCCAGCAAAGAAAAATGAGTAACTAGATCTGCAATTCTCTTTAAAAAATCACCTTGACTTGTGACTGAACTTACAAACAAAGTATTTGAAAATATTCTCGTCTATGGCCATGCCACCCTGAACACGCCGGATCTCGTCTGAAAATACTCTCAAAGTGAACATGCACCAAGTCAAATTTTCCTCAGTTAGAGTTCCCAGTTTGTTGGCATGTGGGAATGTGAAAGGAGAGTTCAGTTGAGTGCCCCTTGATTTTTCACAGCTCTACTAATTTGACTTCAGGAAGCAGTTATCCTTCAATTGCCTTACTTTCATTCCTTTAAAAATTAACCAATCTCTTCTTAGAAAGGCCTACCCAATTTTCTTGAAATCAAATAGCATAGCATTTTGTGCTGAATGGGCACATGCTTCAGTGTGCAAATGGTTTTGTTGAGTAAGTACACCTGAAACCTGTATGGTTTGGTGAATCAGTATCACTCCCATAAGCTTCATTAAAAAGAAGAAAATTTATAAACATTGTTTATTTTTTGAAAGATTTGATTTCCTGTTTTTTTTTGAGAGAGGGGAAGGGAGGGAGAAAGAGGGATAAAAACATCAATGTGTGAGAGATAAAGAATTGCCTCCCATGTGCCTCTAACTGGGGATCTGGCTTGCAATCCAGGCATGTGCCTTGACTTCGAATTGAACCAGAGACACTTTGGTGCACAGGTGGCGCTCAATCCACTGAGCCACACCAGCCAGGGCATAAACATTGCTTATTTAAATGAAATGAAACCCTGGAAAAATGCATACAGTGTGCTTTTTTCCTCTTCACCCGGATTTAGTGACTGCATCTAGCAGAGTGGATGGCATGTAGTAGGTCCTCAATTAGTGTTAGTTTATAACATTTTACATGCACTCAGTTCATTTATAGGTGAAGCAGCTGTTTACATTATCTATTACTGCTGTAGAAGTAGACTTGGGAAATACATCAATTATTGGGTTAAGGTTGAGCTGCTATTTTAGAAAAACTCAAATACAGTGGTTTCGCGCCTATAGAAATAAACTTCTTTACATTGTCCTAGTTCTGAAATGAGCAGTTCAAGTTGGTGGGGAGGTTTTTTTTCTTACTCTCGTCTCGTTCTGGACACAGGTTCCTTTGAATATACTGCTGAGCCAATCCCTAGAGCATTTTTGTATTGCTCTTCAAATCCCTAAAGCATGGTTGAAACTGGGTGGAGCCAGAGGACAGATGAAAGGGCAAGTTGAAAGTCACACCACTGTCTTACATCCTTTGACTCACAATGCTTTGATGAGAATTGATTCAAAGTTGACATCCAACTGCATAAAAGGTTAAGAAATGTCACATAATTGGGCAGTCATGTGCCTGGTCTCAGTGGAAAACACAAAGTTGATTTTGTATACTGCTAGAAATCTCAAATCCATTATCTTTATAACATTTCAATTTCTACCAAATAACACATTCTCTTTTTTTCCCTTAAAGATTAAAAAAATATTTTTTTAGAGAGAGGGAAACAGAGGGAGACAGAGAGGGAGAGAAACATTAATGTATGGTTACTTTTCTCCTGCTTCCAGCTATGGACCTGGCTGGAGACATGGCTTGCAACCTGGTTATGCTCCCTGGCTGGGGAATCAAACCAGTGAGTGACCTTCGGGTTTGAAGACTAGCACCTATCCACTGAGCCAACAGCCAGGGCTTAAATAACACATTCTTAATGATGAAAACTAACCATGATAATTAACATAGGCATTGTGCTATCCTATGGTAGGAAATGACTTTCAAGTTAACATAGCCCAGCCTTTTGCTTAGGGAAAGAACCTTTTTTATAACATCTATCTTCTACTTTAAGGAATATAGTCATGCTAATGTTGCTATATGGCTAAATCTAATTTTATCCACAGTATTTCAGTATGTGCAAGTGCACAGATGAGGACAAAAGAGCCCTTGGGAATACCACCTACATGTACAGAGGAGCTTTCTGGATTTTCTAATTCTGGGCAGGCTGGATATGTCAGGCAGATGGACTGTGGCAGATGTGTGCTGAGGCCAGGCTGGATCCCACATTGTGGGTAAAGAACCAATGTAGAGACAGGCAGGAAAACTTTGGGGACCACAAACAGCCATGGTTGCACAGGATGGCTCAGGAAGAAAGCCTTTCTGGGAAATGGAAGGCTAAAGTGGTGCTTGGGTGTTTATGACTCATCTTCCTCTGATCTAGTGATCCATCACCACAGGAGGGGGTAGTTACTAAGATTCTGCTGTGGCAAAAAAAATAAATTTTTTTTTTGTACTGGCTGGAGTTAGACAAGGAAGACTCTAGCAATAGAGGTCAAGACTGTTGCAATAGGGTGAAAGGCTGTGACAAAAAGTGAGATTTTAAGCACCAGGGTTAGCTAGTGGAAACTTACTGGAGGATATTAAGGAGGAGGTTGGTTAACGTAATTAGGCCTGTGTTTGATAGTTGGTGGTGCTCGTCTGTATCTAGTTAGAATATGAAAACTGCTCCTATCTTCTTTGATGATTTCGTTTTAAAGGGAAGGCTTCCAGGACCTTGAGAAAGACACCTCTAGGTTGTAAAGCTGGTAGGAGTCTGGGAGAAGATTTATATCCTAAAGGGGCAAAGAAAGAATAATCAATGCAAGTTTTCTAAAAATATATGCTCTAAGAAAAGGCAGGCCAATGGCTTATAATCAGTAAGAAATATGTATGATTTAGTCAGGCCAAGGTGGGCATTTAGTGAGTCTTAACACTGCCAGGTGGATCTGCCTCCTTCCCACAGGGCCTCTGCTTGTCCTGTGGCTCAAGGAGGTGGCCTCATCCACTAATGCTCTATCAGCTGCTGTCCACCCTCCAGCCAGTGCTGAAAATTTCGTATTGTGGTCATCCTTACCTCATTTCCTTGGAGAACGATAGGATTTTTGCATCTATGCTTTTATTGCAACAAGTTCTTAAAAGGAAGAAGTTATAAATGCAACTGCTTAGCAAATTGAACCAGATGTCTTCAAATATTAGCATTTAATGTCTAAAAAGCATTGCTAATTTTTTCACTTCTGTCTTCTGTTCACTAATAGATAGCTAAATAGTAAGATACATATACTATATATGTGCGCACATGGTGTGCACATGTGTTTTTAATCCTTCTGTAAGATTTAACTTAATTTGCATTAAGAATACGATCATTACTTTTCTTAAAATGGCCATTGTGCATAAATTCTGTTCCTTCTTACAGTCCATGTCATTGCTGAATATATCCAGTTGTCAAGAAGTTCTAAATTAACATGTTTATTCTTATAATTTCTACCCATTGGGTTCATCTTTGACTTTAGAAGTAATTCCACTACTTTTATGAGCTAATCCTGTTGCAGAGGCTGGCTCAGGGACAAGGGGCAAAATTACCCACAGTGGCAGGCAAGGGTGTTACTTACTGCAGGACAAGTCTTTGCTGCCAAAGGGGCAAGTGTTCTATATAAACAGGACAAAATGGTAATTATTGGAAAGCCTGCCTTTTTAGCTAGTAGCATTTGCCATGACTTTAATAGAACTCTTTGGCTCATCTAGATCAGCTTCACAATAATCCCATAATGTAGGCATGATAGCTATAGTTTGTGAATCACTCACAACAGAGGCATGAGGTAAATCTTTATAAAAGAAAGATATGAATAGGTAGATATACTTTTGACATCCAATTTCTGACCTCATTTCAGTCTGGGAGGCATAGAATTAGGAACTCAGGAAAGGTCTCCAATGACCACCTCCCCTCCAAAATCTTGCAAGTCTAAATTATTCTATTTCCTATTCTTATTCAACTACTAGGGCTATCTCCTTATTTCAGTAAGCTGTGAAGAACCATCAGGCTCTGAAGTCTCACTTAAGTAGGAGGCAAGGGAATGTGATTGGTTAGAGTTGAGGCCCTTATTGGTCAGAGCTAATGAACTTCCTGGTGCTACTAAACCAGAATAAGAGTGGCAGCTGAGGGCTGGTGCTGATTTTTTTCAATTGAGTGTGAGTACCTGTAAATAAAGTATGGTAGTTCACCCTCTAGAATTGGGATGCATAAGAAAAAAACGTTGCAACTGTCAGAAATGGGCTAAAATCTTAAATTTGATAGTAAAGAAAATAAGCACAATAAATAGTGATATTACCTCATTCCACATGGAAACAACAAATAGTCTTTTTCTTAAATAGTGTAGAGGAAAGAGGAAGAGCCAAAACTTATTACTTTTGTGTGAGGAAAGAGACCCCTAATAATTGTCTCTTTTTATCATCCCAGACCCTCTTTCTCCAAAGCATATTCGGGGTAAATAAGACTGTGTAACTGGTGACCATTCAGTCACTCATGGTCTCAAATGTTCCTCTAGATGGCTGTGGTTCATATCAAAACCTGATTTTGATATCTTAGAACTTTTCTCATCTGCATATCTCCATGCTCAGCTTTGTGCTTATGAAAATTGGTTCAAGGTTTAATGAGGACAGCTGGACTGCCCTTATTATTTTTACCCTGAGAAAACCATCTTAGTAGGGGAGTGCTTATGTTGCCAAGGGAATATTCATTAGTTTATGAATCTTTTCTCCAGCAGCTGTTACCAGTAGTATTATCAGAGACATGTTAGAAATGCAATTATTTTGTTGAAGTATAACTGATGTATAGCATATTAATTTCAGGTATATAGCATAATGATTCCTGTTTGTATATATTGTGAAATGATCATTACAGTAAGCCTAAATACCACTCATCACCATACATAGGTACATTTTTTTCTTATAATGTAGGCGTTTAAGACTTATTCTCTCAGCAACTTTCAAATATGTAATACAATATTATTAACTATAGTCGCTGTACAGACATTCACAAGACTTATTTATTGTACCACTGGAGTTTGTACCTTTTGATCTTCTTAACTATTTCTCCACTACCTTCATCCCTGCCTCTGGCAACCACCAATCTTTTCCCCATAACTGTGAGCTTGGTTATGATTGTTTATTTCCAGAATCCACATATAAGTGAGAATATATGGTATTTGTCTTTCTCTGACTTATTTCACTTAGTGTAATGCCCTCAGGGCCCATCCATGTTGTCTCAAATGCCAAGATTTCATTCTTTTTAAATGGTTGAATAATATAACAGTTTTTTAATTCATTCATAGATGAGCACTTAGGTTGATTTATTTTTTATTTTTTTAAAGATTTTATTTATTATTTTTAGAGAGAGGGGAAGGGAGAGAGGCAGAGAGGGAGAGAGACATCAATGTATGGTTGCTTTTCACCTGCCTCCAGCTAAGGACCTGGCTGGAGACCTGGCTTGCAACCAGATTATGTGCCCTGGCTGGGGAATCGAACCAAAGAACTTTGGGTTCACAGGCTGGTGCCTTATCCACTGCGCCACCAGCCAGGGCCTTAGGTTGATTTATATCTTGACTATTGTAAATGATACTGCAGTGAACATAGAGGTGCATATATTTTTTCAAATTAGAGTTTTTGTTTTCTTTGGAGATATATATAGATGTGGAATTGGTGGATTATGGTATTTCTATTTTTAATATTTTGAGTATTCTGCGTACAGTTTCCTATAGTACTGTACCACTTTACATTGCTACCAACACAGCATAAAGCTTTCTTTATTTCACATTCTCACCAACACCTGTAATTTCTTGTCTTCCTGATTGTAGACATTCTAGCAGTTGTGAAGGGCTATCTCCTTGTGGTTTTGATTTGCATTTTCCTGATGGTTAGTGATGTTGAACGCCTTTTCATTTATCTGTCAGCCATCTGCATATCTTTTAGAATATGTCTATTCAGTTCCTTTGCCCACTTTTAATTGGATTGTTTATTTTTGTGCTATTGAGTTGTATGAGTCCTTTATGTATTTTGAAAATTAATCCCTTATCAGATATATGACTTGAAATATTTTCTTTCATTTAGTAGGTTGCCTTTCTGTTGATGAGTTCCATTGTTGTGCAGATTTTTTTTTTTTGTAGTTTAATGTAGTTCTACTTGTTTATTTTTGCTTTTGTTTCCCTGTGCCTCTGGAGTCAGATCCACAAAGGCACTGTGAAGACTGATGTCAAGAAGTTTGCTACCTATGTCTTCTTTTAGGAATCCCATGGCTTCAGATATTACAGTCAAGTGTTTAATACAGTTGAATTAATTTTTGTGTATAGGATAAGAGAATAGTCTGGTCTCAGTCTTTCATATGTGGTTGTCCAGTTTATCCAACACTACTTACTGAAGAGACTGTTTATCCCCATTGTATGTTCTTGATACCTTTAGATAAATCAATTGACCATACATGTGTAGATTTATTCCTCTGTTCACAATTGTGTTACATTGGTCTATATGCCTATTTTTATTCTAATACCATAGATTTATATATAATATTAAATTGGGATGAGTAATACCTTCAGCTTTCTCAAGATTGCTTTGGTTATTTGGCATCTTTGTGGTTCCCTACAATTTTAGAATTGTTCTATTTTGGTAAAAAAAAAGTCATTGGAATTTTAATATGATTGCATTAAATGTGTAGATTGCTTTGGATAGTATGAACATTTTAACAATATTACTTAATCCAATCCATGAGCATGGAATATCTTTTCATTTATTTGTGTCCCCTTCAATTTCCTTCATTAATGCCTTACAATTTTTAGTGTACAGGTTATTCACCTTCATATTTAATTTATTCCTAAGCATTTTATATTTTTTGATGTAATTATAAATGGGATTTTTTAATGGTGGTTTGTTATTAGTGTACAAATATGCAAGATTTTGCATATTAGTTTTGTATCCTGAAACTTCATTGATTTTGCTTATTAGTTCTGGCAATTTTTCTTGTAAAGTCTTTATGGTTTTCTATATGTAATATCATGTCACCTGCAAACAGATACAGTTTAATTCCTTTCTAACTTAGATGCCTTTTTCCTTTCTTATCTGATTGCTCTGGTTATTACTTGAAAAAAATTTTTTTAGTTTATTTTTTCAGAGAAGAGGGCAGGGAGGAAGGAAGAAAGGAAGAGAAACATCGATGTATGGTTGCCTTTCACCTGCCTTCTGGTTTTTACTTTTAATGCTACATTGAATAAAAGTGGCAATACTCAGCACTCTTGTCCTGGTCTTAGAATAAAAGCTTTCAGCTTTTCATCACTGAATATGATGTAAGTTGTGGGCTTTTCATATATGGCCTTTGTTATGTTGAGGTATGTTCCTTCTATGCCTACTTTAATAAGAGTTTTTATCATAAATAGGTGTTGAATTATGTGAAATGCTTTTTATAAATCCATGAGATAATTAAGTGATTTTTATCCATCATATGTTTAATGTGGTGTATCACAGTGATTGATGAGTAGTTGTTGAACCATGATTGTATCCCTGGAATAAGCCCAACTTGATTACGGTGTATGATTTTTTAAATGTATTGTTGAAATTTGTTTACTAACATTTTGTTGAGGGTTTTTGCATCTATGTTCATCAAGGATATTGGCCTGAATATAAAATGTTAGATGAAAATACATGCAATGAAGGGAATTAAAGCAGGGTAAAAAGTGCTGGGATGGAGTTCGTTGTTGCTGTTATTAATATTTAAAAATACCCTGGAAAATATTGACTGTTTAACCTCTGATCTTTAATTTGGCACAATGTTATTCCTTCATTTTGTAACAGGGAAAATACCATCATGTTTAAGGTCTCTTGGAGAATGATGTAATGTAAAGCAAAACTAGGGATGTGCACCTAGCTATATGCTATAAACAAAAACTTTTGACTAGTAAGTGAAGCCTTGTTTTATTTAATCATTTGAGCAATTTCCAGTAGAAGATTTACTCTTTTATAGTGTGGAAGGCTGAAGAAACTCATGGAGTCATTCTTTTTAATAAATATTTTCCTGAAAATCTACTATATGTCAGGTGCTGTTCTAGGTCCGAAGATATAATAAACATGGTCACTGTCTTTCTGATGACTAATATCCTAGGTCAGGGGTCAGCAAATTACAGTTCACTGACAAAATCAGGCTTGCCACCTGTTTTTGTACTGCATACAAACTATGAATGTTTTAGCTTTTCTAAGTGCTTGAAAAAATCAAAAGATTAATAACAGTTTGTGAGTGAAAATGATATGAAACCCACATTTACTGGAACATATCAATTTCCATTTGTTTACATACTGTTTTAGTTCTTTTTTCAAAGCAATGGCAGAGTTTAGCAGTTTGACCAGACTATGTATGACCTGGAGAGCCTGAAATATTTGCCATCCAGTTTACAGAAAAGTTCACCAGCTGTTATTCTTGGGGTAGAACAGATAATAAACTGGTGATCAATTAAATAGGATAATTGTGGAATGTGATGAGGGCTCACTATGAAAGCCACTGAATGATGAAATATCTTACCTAATATTATTATTTACTATTTTTATTAATTTAAAATACCCAGGCAGGCATTGACTACTAAGATGACATTTCAGCAGAGACTGGAAATAAGAAACATGAAGAGGAATTTAATAAATGAAATGTTTACCTCCAGGGGAAGTGTTCCAGACTAGGGGAGCAGAATTAGGAAAGACCTTGAGTCAAGTGTGTAATTGAACATCAGGAATGAGGGGACAGTTATAAACAATAAAATGAGGGTCATAAAAGAAGCCTTATTTTGTAGAGCTCTGAGGGTCATAGAAAGACTACACTTTTACTCAAAGTGAGATGGGATGCCATGGAAGGATTTGAGTTGCCAGGAGCAATAGAAGCTGAAATACATCAAAAAAGGATTGTACTGAAAGAATCTAGGAAGTAAGGGCAGGTAGTGATGGACCAGAGAGAAAGACTTGGGGAGAAATACAACAAGGAAATCAAGGAAGAACTCTATTGTGAATGTATTAATTTTAAGACCACTAGTTTATGCCTGAATATAAAGCAGCTCTGGAAGAGAACTCAAATCCAAATAAAGATAATATTTTCCTTTTTCCAAGTTAGAATATCCACTACAAGTTTTTGGCTAACTTGTCCATGTGTACTATTTAATTTAAACATACATATTGAAAATCACGTATTATATAAAATAATTTAAATAAGAAGTGTAACTTTAAGATAAAATACATGAACCTTGGCTGGCGGCTCAGTGAATAGGCACTAGCCTGTGAACCCAAGGGACTAGTTCGATTCCTAGTCAGGGCACATAACCAGGTTGCAAGCCAGGTCTCCAGCCAGGTCCTTAGCTGGAGGCAGGTGAAAGGCAACCATACATTGATGTTTCTTTTTTCTTCTTCCCTTTCTGCCCTTCTCTCTGAAAATAATGAATAAAGTCTTAAATAATAATAATAATAAACATGAAAAAAAATACATGAAAGTTACCAACTCTGTTATTAGGGTGAGAAGAGGGCAAACAAGTGTGTTGCTTTCCTTTCTGTTTACACCAACGTTCGTGGTTTAGTTCATGAATCATTTGCCTTAATAATTTGCAAGTTCCATTTGGTAGAGGCAGCAGCAAGCAATATTGGTTCATTTTATATTTACAGACACCATCAATCCTCTAGTGCTTTAATCTTTGCTGAGTAAAGCAACTTTTCTTGTTATTTCTCATGTGAGGCTGAAGAAAGTAAACTAAATTATGCCAACCTGTGTAGAAAAGATAACATTTTATAAGCAACAATCATTTAACTACATGACTATTTGGTGATAAATCTTTTTAGGAACAGATATTTATATTTGTCTAATCAGGGAGATAGTATTATACTTCATTGACTGGTGTGTTAAAATTACCTATAACTTTTATTTTTATTTTACTTAGAACCTAAGCAATGGATTAAGCCAGGGTTAGTGACAACCTTGCCAAATGAGTTATGTTTTGCAAAAAGCAAACACAAACAAACAAACAAGCTAAAAAAAAGCTTTAATATTTGAAAGACTAGTCTTCAATTCATCTTATATTATTTGCTAGTTTTGCAGCCTTAGGCAATTGAGGCTCACTTTCCCAGTTGCTGTGAAGATTAAATGAGATTAATATGTATTAAGCACTTCCACAATACCTGACGTACTACAAATCCCTTCATTCCCTGCAATAATCTCTGTGTTCAAGGCCACTTGGCTACCAGCAAAATTGAGGAGTAACAACCTTCATGTAAGCAGACACATTGTTGCCAAGTATTTTGAAGGTGGACTTGGGCCCATTAGTCACCTCTCTTAATTTCCCTGTCTGTACACAATACGGGTGATACCCATGGTATCTAGCAATCTAATTGCTTTGACATTAGTGGATCAAAGAAGTAATAAGTAAGAAAGTACCTTTTAAATAATAAAATCCTAATACCTGTAATCTTTTGAGTAGTCATCCAAGGGTAGCTGGTCTTTGCTCTTACCACCTATTATGGACTAACTGTGTCCCCCTAAAATTCATCTGTTGAACCCTTACCCCTAGTGCGATGATGTTTGAAGGTGGGGCCTTTGGCAGGTAAATATAATTAGATTAGGTCATGAGGGTGGGGCTGTCCTGATGGAATTAGTGCCCTTATATGGTGAGAAGAAGAGAGAAAGCTACCCCCTATACACACTCTCTCACACACAGGCACAAAGGAACTTCCACGTGCAAAAGTCTTCAGGAGTCTTCAAGCCAGACAGATGACCTCACCAGAAGTTGAACTGGAATCACCAGGATAGTGGACTTCTCAGCCTCCAGTACTTTGAAAAGTAACATTTGTTATTTAAACCACTTAGTCTGTAGTATTTTGTAATAGCAGCCCAAATGAACTAATATATCACCCTTTAAATTGGCAGTCATTCCCACTGGAAATTCTTTCAAGGGAAGCTTTTAATGGTTAAAAGTCTTTAGAGCAGTGGTTCTCAATTTCGGCTATGCATTAAAACCACAGGAGTGATTCAAAACAAAACAATGCCTAAGCCTCAATCATAGTGACTCTGGTTACATTGGTCTGGGGTATACCCTGGGCACAGAGCCATCCATGTAAGAGCTCCCAGGTGACTCTGATGTGCAGATAAGGCTGAAGAGCACTGTGTTAGTACCATCTAAACTGTTGCTTAGATCACCGCTTCTCAAACTTTTAATATGTGTATGAATCACCCAGGCACCTTTTTGAAAATTTGATTCTGATACAGATGGTTAGCAGTGGAGCCTGAGAATTAACATTTCTATTAGGTTTCCAGGTGATGTCAGTGTTGCCGGCTTGTGGACCACTCTTAGAGCAGCAAGAGTTTAGCAGAAATTAGCAAACTAGAGCCAATGGGCTAAAGCTAGCCCACTGCCTACTTTTGTATGGCTCACGAGCTAAGAATGGTATTCACATTCTTAAGAGATTTTAGTAAAGCATGAGGATAATATTTCTTGTCACATGAAAGTTACATGCAATTTACATTTTAATATCCATAAATAAAGTTTTTTTAAAGATTTTATTTATTATTTTTAGAGAGAGGGGCAGGGAGAGAGGCAGAGAGGGAGAGAGACATCATTATATGGTTGCCTTTCACCTGCCTCCAGCTACACATCTGGCTGGAGACCTGGCTTGCAACCTGGTTATGTGCCCAGGCCGGGAATCGAACCAGCAACCTTTGGGTTCGCAGGCCGGCACCTTTCCACTGAGCCACCAGCCAGGGCTCCATAAATAAAGTTTTATTGGAGCATGGCCACCCTCATTTTATTTTGTGTATATGATTGCTTTTGGGCTATAATGATTAGGTTGAGTTGCTGTGACAGAGACTAAATGATCCACAAAAACTAAAATATTTACTCTCAGGTTCTGTACAGAAAGTTTGCCAACCCTTCAATTAGAGGGTAACTTGGACTCACAAGGAATAAATATTGTTCTTTAGAGTTTTTTTTTTTTTTTGCTACCAGGTTCTCATACCACCAGTCTTCTGCCCTTCTGCCCTTCTGCCTGTTTGCAGCCAACTCATATACACTGACCTTTTTCTCCCTTTTCAACACATTGCGCTGAGTACACCAGGTATGTCAGAGTTTCTACAAAGGCTCCTCCTATGAAAAGGATTGATGAGACTAATCATTCTTTCCTGCTCTTGTTTATCCTCATACCATGCTGTAGTCTGGATATTTCTTTCTCTCCAGAATTTATATGTTCATAACCTGTCCTCAAAGGTGATGGTGTTAGGCCATGGGGCCTTTGGGTGGCAGTTAAATCATGAAGGCTCTTCCTTTATAAAAGAAACCCTAGAGAGCTAGCTTGTCCCTTCCACCATATGAGGACACAGCAAAAAGTCAGCAGTCTGTGACCTGGAAGGGGGTCTTCATCAAAACCCAGCCATGTTGGCACTTGCATCTTGGACTTCCAGCCTTCAGAACTGTGAGAAATAAATTTCTGTGTTTGACAAGCCACAAAGTCTGCAGCATTTTGTTTAGGCAGCCCTGACAAACTAAGACATACTCAACGTGTCTTCATACACATAAGACTTGTCTAATGTGCAGAGGAAAACTTTAATTTAAAGCTTTGAAAACAGAAACAAATACTTCTATTAATTAATCAACAATCCATTAAAATTTATATCTTTTTGCCTAAAAACAGATTAACCTAACCTTCTTTAAAATAAAATAATGACTCATCTATGGGGATTTGTCAGCAGTATAGGAGCTCATGATCTTTAGATGTGACCCTTAAAACCAATTTGTTTTTTATCATGGAGCCTCAGTTTTATCCCATGAAAGAAAAATTTTGAAGGCTTCTAATCTTTCACACCAGTATTTTAATATCTAACACATTTGTAACCTGCAGTACTTAAAAATAAACTATAGTTAATAAATCAGTGGAAAAAAAATTTGTGATTTGCAATTGGGGAAATTTACTGCAAACCAGTCTGTCTTTCTGAGATTACCAAGAATTGGCTACAGGAACATAATAGCTCACATCTTCCCTATTCAAACGGATGGCAAAGCTATTCCTTATAGAATGGTTATCTTGAAAGTAGCTTGAAAATTTAACTTATAAAAAATCTTGAATCACATCCAAGCAAATAAACCTGTTTTAGCTATTTTTTCTAATGGCTCCTGTCAAGGCTCATCAACAAAATCATCTCTGGTTTGGCAGTTGTCAGAGAACAATGACACTGGCTTAAATAGTGAGTTCTGTATTATTTTTGGCTTTCAACAACCATAACTAGGCCAGACATGTTTACCTAAGCTAGCCATAATAGGGCAGCTTCCTTCCACCTTAATCATCATAAAATTTAACGTGTCAAGAAAGATTTAGTAGCCCATATTTTTCTGAGACCTCATTTCCATAGGCACACACTGCTCTTTCTTTGTTTCAGGTACTGAATAAATGATTATTTAAAAAACAATCATTTTAAGTCCCTGATTGTAGCACAGTGAATAAGGCACCAGCCTGCAAACCCAAAGGTTGCTGGTTCAATTCCCAGCCAGGGACATAACCAGGTTGCAAGACAGGTCTCCAGCCAGGTCCCCAGCTGGAGACAGGTGAAAGGCAACCACACATTGATGTTTATCTCCTTCTCTGCCTCTCTCCCTTCCCCTCTCTCTAAAGATAAATAAAATCTTTTTAAAAATAAAAAAGTAAAAACAAATAAATAAAAAATTTAAGTTAATTTATTAGGTAAGTCACACCCTCATTTGTTATAATAATACTATAAAACAAGTGTGATTATTACTATAACAGTTCAGTGACTTGCCCAAAGTCATTCAGTTTTTTCATGGAAGAGGAAAACTTCAAACTCAAGCTCAATGATTCCAGAAACAAAGCCCTTAATTTGAATCAATGTTTATTCCCTCTCACAGAGTATCTCTAATATCCTACTTTTGGAGTCTGTTGTCACAGAGACTTGGGAAATTCTACAGGCTGTGTCTCCTCCTTGATGATTTACAATGTACATTAGCCTAGTAATGATTCCAGGCTTATTAGTGGCTTCTCTATATACATCTATTTATATTTGTTTAGCCTTGCATTTTTAAAATTTATTTTTCCAGAAACTCCAACCCCTCTCTTCCTTTTTTGATATAACAACTGTTAATAATGTGCAAAACACACTTTGGGAAATGTTGCACTGAATAATTCATATTCTCTGGTGTTGATGCTGTCATAATTTGAAATCAATTGAGAAAATATCCCAGGGGAAAAAAAAAAAGAAAAAAGAAAGAGGAGAGGGGTGGGGGTGTTGGGGAGATGAAGAAGAAGAAAAAGAGGCGACACAGGAGAAAAAAGAAAAGAAAAAAGAAAGAAAACAAAAATGGTATACCCTGAATGAACTAAACACAGGAAGAAAAAGATTCCATTGTCAAGTCATTCATGTATTTGAGAGAATCTTAGGATAAATTGATCTTTTAATATGCCAATGTTATGAAGCAATTAAAAAATGGTTTTGGTAAACAGCCAAAATATCTTTTTGTATGTTTTGAGTTTGCAATGGAGGGACACCAAGATTCAGAAGACCCTATCTCTTTCCTCCGGGAATCATAAAATATTAGAGTATAAGAGACAAAGATACATATAGTAATTAATAGTGTGGAGTGTATGCATGACAAGTGCCCCAGACATATACAAGGCATGAGACATAGGAGTTTAGAGGAGACTAAATTTGGACATATGACTGTAGCTGAGATTGAGACTTTCAGGGGCTCCATCACTTAGCTGTGTGTCCTTAGGCAACTTAACCTATTTTGGTCTTAGTTTTCTTATCTGTAGAATAGTGATAATAAGGGAACCTACGTCATAGGTTGTTGTGAAGATGAAAATGCTTAGAACATTTCTGGTACACAGTACTCTAATTGCAGGTTATTATGATGTTTTAAATTACCATTTTAAAATGAAGCCCTGGCTGGTAGCACTGTGGATAAGGAGCTGGCCTGCGAACCCAAAGGCCGCAGGTTCGATTCCCCAGCCAGGGCACATAACCAGGTTGCAAACCAGGTCTCCAGTCAGGTCTGTGGCTGGAGGCAGGTGAAAAGCAACCATACATTGATGTCTCTCTCCCTCTCTGCCTCTCTCCCTTCCCCTCTTTCTAAAAACAATGAAATAAAATCTTAAAAAAATAAAAATAAAAATAAAATGAGGTGGCAAAAACATACAAACACCACCAACCAACAACAAAGCGAGAGATTGGAGAAACAGGGAAAAGCCCTGGAAATGCCCTGGGAGACCATGCTTCACAAAGCTAGGAGTCACATTTTGTACTGACCTATGTGCAGAAGAGAAGGAAGTGAAGACTGGGGGAATTTAGGATCTGAATGGTTGGAGAGAGGTATGCCATTCTAGAATGAGAATTTGACAACTCACAGAAGCTAGCTACCATGACCAAGGACTGTAGCTAGAGTTGTGAGCAGGTGAAGTGGAGGACTATGGGCCATTAGGAAACATCCTACTTATAAGAGCAGAAGCAGCTATTGAAATTACGTATCCTGGGCTATCAGCCTTGTGCTGATCTCCACCAACTGTGCTGTGTAAGGAGAGGTGGAGGAGGAATGTACAAGAAAAAGGCCTCTGTCAGAATGTGTACACTTGACAGAGATCCATCCTCTAAGGATTAGGATTGGAAGGTTGGTCTCGATTTCACTCAAAAACAAGACATATGTTCCGTCAAACTGAAATTCTGTTTGTATCTTTTGTTGGGAGGGGGGTGACTTATTATAAGATGTGGTTGGAAATAAAAATGCACAAAGTTAGCAAAATTTGTTACTCATTTCCCCCCAAATGTATACTCAATATGCTGTAAATGAGCTTGCTTTCAAAAGTTCAGTGAAGTATACAGATTCCAGTTACTGGTAATGACTTAAAATAAGGCAATAAAAATGCCACAGAGGAGTGTGGTTTTTATGCTTTATTCTTAGTTCTTGATGCGGCTCACTGAAAACTGTAATTGAAATGACTAGTTGAGTTATGACTGCCAAATCTGTCTTTGTTAACGTGGAATAAGAGATGTGCAGGGAGGGGTTGGGGTAGGGGAAGAGGGTGCACAGAGGGACCAGGCTGCTGCAGATGAGGGTGGAGATTCACTTGTTTCTGGATTCCTCACCATAGTTAGTGGTGGATAAATCCCTGGGCCTCCCTCTCTCCCTGCTTCCTTCCTTTCCTCCTTTCTCCCTCCCTTCCCCCTCTGTCCTTTTTCCTTTATTTTTTACAATATGTTTCATAAAGACTGAGATTAGAGTCTCTCTTATAGCAGCTAGTTCACACTGTAATTGCATTCCATTTTAAAATATCTCCTCTTGAGCAATGTTACCAAACCTTGTGACCTAAAATTTGCTATAATTGTAGGAGGAATTTGACTGCTTCTCTGTCCCCATGGGTCTGTATATCTGAAGAACAAATTAAAGAGAAAATTTATTCCTGGAAGATTTTGAAATAAATTACCAGAGAAAACTGGAACAAAATGCTGAAAGTAACACATTAGAAAACTTCAAAAAAACCTACACAACAACAACAACAAAACACCTTTAAGAAGGCTACTCAAAAAACTCTGTAACCAGAGCACAAAAAGTAATGTCTTTGTGTTATTCCTTTAAGTCAGTGATTCTCAATTGTTTGTCTCAGTTGAGGGAACAATGTGACTGGCCTCTGGTGGGTAGAGGTCAGAGATGCTGCTAAGCATCCTGCAACGCACAGGCCAGCCTCCCACGCAAAGAACTATCCAGTTTCCACCCCAAAATGTCAAGTGTGCCAAGATGGAGAATTCCAGCTTTATATCATGCAGAATTTCTTCAAATCCAATGTTTTTCTAGCTGGAGAAAAATAATTACTGGTATATTGCCCAGGTTCTTCACAGACTTTTTTGTTCTCTTTGAACAGTATTGGGTAACATAATATTATATAGAAAGAACTACTATATAGTGAACACTCACATAATCCCTACACAGGTCAAGATTCAAAATATTGATGATGACCTAGAACCCCATCCTCCACCCCCAGTGCTCCTTGCCAGTTGCTACCTTTGCTCTTCCTTCATTCTCCTGAACTGGTTCCTAGGCATTTTTTGTATATTACTACCCAACTGTTTACTCTTCAACATTTAAGTTTCACCTATTTTTGAACTTAATATACATGATTGTATTCTTTTGTGTCTATTTTCCTTCACTCATAATTTTGGTGAGTTCTATCTATGCTATTGCATGCAGTAGTGATACACCCACTTCCATTTCTGTGTTATATGCTGTTGTGGGATAGGAATTCATCCATTTTATTGTGGAGGGAATTTGAGTTGTTTTCATTTTGGAGTCATTACAATTTATGGTGAACAATTCTGTACATACCCTATGATACAGACATGCACACTATTCTTTAGGGTTTATACTTATGAGTAGAATTACTGGATCATGGATACAAGGATCTTCAACATTAGTTGAATAGATAATGTAAAATTCTTTTCATAAGTGGTTGTAAAATGTTAGGCTTCTGAATGCTGTACTTGAGAGTACTAGTTATTGCACATTTTTTCCAACACTTGGTATTTTCACTCTTTAATTTCAGACATTCTGATAATATGTAGGAATATTATATGTGGCTTTAATTTGCACTTTTTCTGTTTATTAAGGAAGTTTTATATCTATAATATGTTTATTGATTATATATAGGTTTGTTTTATCTATATATATGATATATATATATATATATATATATATATATCATATATATATATATATATATATTACCTTTCTTGGTAAAATGCCTTTTCAGGTACCTTGCCCACTTTTCCACACAGATATCTTCTTCTCTGTAGTCTTATATAACCATGACATAAATAAGCCCTTTGTAGTTTACTAAGCTGCATGTGTTTTCTCCTTATTTGTAGCTTGCCTTTTCACTCTCATGATCATGCTTTTAGTATATAGAAGTTCTCAATTGTAATGTGTTCAGTCAAATGTATACATCATTTTATATCCTGTTTAAACATTTTTACCTGCCTTGCAATCATGAAGATAATCATTTATGCTATGTTACACAAAGTTTATTATTTTGCCTTTTATTTTGGGACTGTACTCCATTTTGAGCTAATTTTGATTCATGGTATGAGGTAGAAGTTTGTTCTATCTATCATCTATCTATCCATCTATCATCTATCTATAATCAACTATTTATTTATTTCAGCGCACAGTTTCACTAACATTCATTGAAATAGCTGTTCTTTCCTCACTGCTCTGCAGTGACATTGTTGTCATAAATTATATGTCCCTATATGTTGGTCTGGTATTTATTTTTAATCCTCATCTGAGATATGTGGGTATGTTTATTAATATTTTTTTGAGAAAGAGAAAGGAAAGGGGAGAGAGAGACATTCATGTGAGAGAGAAATATTAATCAGTTGCTTCCTATATGCGCCCCAACCTGGAATCAAACCCATAATCTAAGTATGTGCTCTGACCAGGGGTCACACCTGCAACCTTTTGGTGCATGGGATAATTCTCCAAACAACTGAACCACCCAGCCAGGATTGTAGGTCTGGTCTTTTGATCTTCAATTTAATTCAATGGTGTGTTATTATTTGTAATAATTTCACATTATCTTAATGACCACAGCTTTACAGTAATAATAATTTCTGCAGAGAAAACCCAGACATTTTATTCTTCAAGAATGTTTCAGGAAGCAGTTTAGTCAAGGAACTAATATGGAAGAATCATAGACATGGACAACAAGTGGGTTTGACTTTGGGGGGAGTAGGTGGGTGGGGAAGGGGACAGAGGGAAGGAAAAAGGGGATGGATGTAATAAAACAACAATAAAATTAAATTAAAAAGAATGTTTCTGCTCTCCATAGCTTTTAAATTTTTCTCTGAATCTTAAAATCAGCTTGCAATTTTTTTTTCAATATGGAACCATTCACAAATTTGTGTGTTATCCTTGCTTAGGGGCCATGCTAATATTCTCTGTATCGTTCCAATTTTTAGTATATGAGCTGCTGAAGTAAGTACTCAGCTTTCAATTTTAATACATCACACACACACGCACATTTTAGAAGTAATAATTCCATTGTATTGAATCTATAACTTTCCAGTATTAAGTTTTCCATTTCATAACAAAATCTCTCTCTCCATTTAGAAACGCTTCCTTTAATTTATCTCATTCGTGTTTTATAGTTTTCTGTTTAGGTCTAAGCACAAAGGATAGAATTGCAAACTCAGACACACATGCAATAACAAATATTACTAATAATTCAAAGGATACAGAATCAAGAATACAAGACTCAGGCAAAGTGCCCTTCCTTTGGAAAAGCTCCAAATCATCAACACAGATCCCTAAAGATTCTTTCTCTACTATGGAAGGGTATGCTTTGGTTCAGATTTAACATGTGATGTTTAAGCAATGCATGTGGAATATTACTTGCACAAAGGAAACTAGTTTGATTAGAGAGCAATCTCATTTTGCACTTAATACATTACCCAGTTTGTGTGAAATTCCCAGCCTGTTATGCCTGCAAAAGAACATATGTTCTATGTTTTCTTTACAAGAGGTAAATAATGCTAAAAGCTATTTAGAAAAGGACTCTTATTTATCATTTTGCTACTAAATACCAGTAGCATGCTTATAAGGCGATGGGATGGCTAGCATGTTTATCAGGGAATTGATGAGGGGTGATTCCTTTAATGGGCATTTCTAGAAAAGAGAGGGGATTATTTACAGGCTGATATTACTATCTTTTCCCCAAATATCTTTGTTAGGTATACTTCCAACTAAGTGATCATATTGGTCCTTTTTAAAATGATATATTTCTTTTAAATGTCACTTTTGTTGCCCTGGCTGCTGTGGCTCAGTGGATAAGGCACTGGTCTGTGAACCCAAAGGTTGCTGGTTCAATTCCCCAGCCAGGGCACATAACCAGGTTGCAAGCCAGGTCTCCAGCCAGGTCCTTAGCTGGAGGCAGGTGAAAGGCAACCATATATTGATGCTTCTCTCCCTTTCTTCCTTAGTTCCTGCCCTTCTCTCTGAAAATAATAAATAAAATCTTAAGAAATAAAAATAAATGTCACTTTTGTTTATTGTTGGTATGTAGAAATACAATTATTTTTATGCTAACTTTGTTTTCGGTAATCTACAAAACTCTTAATTCTAATAATTTATCTGTAGGTTATGTAATATTTTCCACTACCTGATATTATTTGCTGTGATGAGAACTAGCTGTTTTCTTTCTTCTTTCTTCTTTTTTAAAAGCTATTTTATTTATTTATTTTCAGAGAGAGGGGAAGGGAAGGCAGAAAAGAGGGAGAGAGACTTCAATGTGTGGTTGCTTCTGGCACACCCTCAACTGGAAACCTGGCCCTCAACCCAGACACGTGCCCTGATGGGGAATACAACCTGTGACCTTTTGGTTCACAGGCCAGCACTCAATACACTGAGTCACACCAGGTAGGGCTCTTTTATTCTTTATTCAATTCATATTTTATTTATTTATTTATGTATTTATTTAAATCAAGCCTTACTGGCTAGGCCTTCAGTACAATGCTAAATAGAAATGATGATAGTAGAAGTGGTGATCTCTTCTTCATTGCAAAGGAAAAAAGTCAATATTTTATCATTAAATCTAATGTTTGTGATAGTTTTTTATTTTTTGTTTTTTGTTTTTATTGTAGACATCAGATTAAGAAACATCACTTCTATTCTTAATTTGCTAAAAAGTTTTATAATGAAGAGATGTTGAGCTTTATCAAATGCTTTTATTTGGTACCCATTTAGATGATCATTTTTTCCCTTTATTTCCCATTATGTAGCACTGTATTGATAGATATTTTTAATATGAAAACAACTTTGCATTTCTGTAATAATTTTAGCTTGACTATGATATTAGTTACTAACACTCATCAGAATTGAATTTGCTAATATTTTGAAAGCATTTTTGCATCTGTATTTACAGGTGAGATTGGACTGTCATGTTTTTTCTTTCTTTTCTTTCTTTCTTTCTTTCTTTCTTTCTTTTTGTATTTTTCTTTATGAGGTTATGGCATCTTCATAAAATAAACTGGGTGGTAGTCTTTCCTTTTTTATTTTATAGGAAAATTTGTGTATATTGTTATATTTCTTCCTTATGTGCTTATGAAATTAGCTGGTAAAATCACCTGGGTTTCACTTGTTAATCCAAGCTTCCTGATGTCAAGGGACTTCAGGTCTAATCCAGTGATGTAAATATATAAAGCAATAGGAAATAGGATAACCAAATTAAAAGTGGTGATTGGAAGACGCAGTTAATTGGAAGATACCTCAATGCATTTAAGAATAAATAAATTGGAGAAGAAGATGGTGACAGAATAGAGGGCAGTGCTGATGGTGTTCTCAAGTGCCAAAGCAGCTGGAGGATAGGGTAGTGAGCATGACACTTCTGTAGGTCCCTGCGAATTGGAGTGGTAAACATCTGGACTCAGGGGTGCACAGCCCAGAGGCTATAGAGACCTAAAGAAGAGCAGGTGACATAGTTCCAAACTGGCTGGCCGGCTGGCCTAGGTTGGCTCTGGGCAGTGGCAGCTCTGCCCAGAGGGGCAGCTTTGACTGGAGACAGCTTCAGGCTCCTGAGTGACTAGAAATCTGAGCAGTGAAGTGTGGACAGTGAGTGCAAACTCTGGAGGGAACAAGGAATTGAATTCCTGCAGGGGAGGGACTGTGTGGGAGCCATGCTCCCCAGGCTGAGAGAGAGGAAGCGCCTCCCGCCTCCCCTCTGGGGGCAGGAGCAGGGGAGCCCGGAAGTGCACCCGGCCGCTGTGCCACCTGGGGAGAGGGCAGCTCAGAGTCCCAGCAAGAAGGGAGGCTCAACTTCAAGTACCCACACTGGCACACAGGCTCCCATGGAAACTGCAGCTCAAAACTCTGCATGAGGAACTTGCTGCTGGTGCAACTGGTGCGCCCATTGCAGGCGACAAAAGCCTCCTCGAAGAGCTGGAAGGGGAGAGGTAGCCATCTCTGGGGCTGTCGCTTCTGGGCTCCCCACAGAACCAGAGGCCCATTGAATGCAGTGAAAACCTCCATAAAGAGCTGGACAGAGAGGGCTAGCCATCACTGGCAAATGACCTGAGAGTTGCGCATCACAGAGGCAGTGGTGAAAACCTCCTCAAAGAGCAGGACTGCATGGAAGGCTAGCTATCTCTGGAGACCCTGCGGGCCTGGGGAGCCAGGTGCTCTTTGCAGACAGGGGCTACATCCTGGAAGAGCTGGAAGGGGAGAGCTACCCATCACCGAAGCAAATGAAGTTGCAGGCCACCCACCCTCAGAGCCAGGTGCTCATCACAGGCAGGAACCTCCTCCAGGAGCTAGAGGGGGAGGAGTAGTCATCAACACCACATAAGCACCCTGCAGTTCTTCACACAGAACCAGTGAGAGAAGAGAGGGCCCCAAAATGCCGACAGTGCAGAAACCCAGCTAGGCTACTGGAGGCCCTGCCTACTGGGGGTTGGGGGAGGTACTCAGAATCAGCCCTGACTGTGACAGCCATTGGCCCTGCCACTCCAAGACCATATAGCCTGACTGTAGACTCCAGAGACTTGATCAAGGAAAAGAGGCAGACTCAGGAAATGGATTGTTGCTAATCTCAAGCACCTGAGTTACACCGAGAGCTATATTAACTATTAATCCCTAACATACCCTTTTCAAAAGTTACTTCCAACTCTCACAATTAGTGCATTTTAAGGAAATACTGTTTATATCATAGTGTATTCCAATTCCCATATTTTTACTCATCCCTTATCTCAATCCACCTAACTACCCAACCCTCCTCCTACTCTTGTTTTTTTTTTTTTTTTTTTCATTTATTATTTTTAGAGAGAGGGGAAGGAAGAGAATCAGAGAGGGAGAGAAACATCAGTGTATGGTTGCTTTTCACCTGCCTCCAGCTACAGACCTGGCTGGAGACCTGGCTTGCAACCTGGTTATGTGCCCTGGCTGGGAATCGAACCAGTGACCTTAGGGTTCTCAGGCCAGTGCCTATCCATTAAGCCACCAGCCAGGGCCTACTCTTGTTTTAAAGTTTACTCACTCTCATGCTACAACTTATTCCCACTCCTCAATCTAAGTATTCCTCTCCTCCCCAGCCACTTAATCCTTTTCTTTTTTCTTTTTCTTTTTTTTTTTTTGTGGGTGCACTACTAGGGACTACACATTCTTTTTCTTCTGCTAAAAAAAGAGTCCTGGCTCCACCTGGACTAATCAGTGTTCATTGAGAGTGGACAGGGAGATAGATGTGGCAACTACATATATAGGCTTATACTGTTCACTTGCACTTGAGGCAATCTGACTTTCCCCCTCCCCATTTCTATGTAAGAGATAAGTTGTTTTTCTCTCTCACAACCCCACTATCTTTGCTACACCTTTGCACCCTTCAAGATTATCTATATCCAACTTAATCATTTTTTCCAATTCGTACAACAATCTTCTCATATCTACATCCCTATTAAGACAGGCTCAGGTGCAGCTGAGGGTGTGATTAAAAGTAGGGGTTACCTAAAAGCATTAGGGGGCTCTGATAAGGTTATCAAATGATTATTCAACAGAAATAATACAAGCCAGAAAGGAATGGCAAAAAGTATTTCAAGGATTGGGGAACAAAGGCCTGCAACCAAGAATGCTCTATCCAGCAAGGCTCTCATTCAAAATGTAAGGAGAAATAAGGAGTTTCCCAAACAAAAAAAGACTAAAACAATACATCTCTACCAAACCAGCATTGCAAGAAATGCTAAAGGGTCTGCTTTTAAAAAGTAAAGAAACAGAGGGAGACAGAGAGGAACACAGGTACAAAAGGGGAAAATAGCAATAAATAAGTATCAACCAATAATCACCTTAAATGTAAATGGATTAAATGCACCAATCAAAAAACATAGGGTAGCTGAATGGATTAGAAAACATGACCCACATACATGCTGTCTTCAAGAGACACACCTCAGAACAAAAGATCAACACAGATTGAAAGTGAAGGGATAGAAAAATATATATCAAGCAAATGAACATGAAAAAAAAGGCTGAAGTAGCAATACTTATTTCAGACAAAATAGATTTTACAATGAAGGCCATAAAAAGAGATAAAGAAGGACATTTCATAATACTTAAGGGAACCATCAAGAAGAAATAACTATGGTAAACCTATATGCACCTAATGTAGGACCTCCGAAACATATAAGAAAAATCTTGGAGGACTTTAAAAAGGAGAGCAACACACTAATAATAGGGGACTTTAACACCCAACCATCATCAGTGGACAGATCTTCCAAACAAAAAATCACTAATGATATTGTGGCATTGAATAACACTATAGAGAAAATGGACCTAACTGATTTATATAGAACCTTTCACCCCAAAGAAGCAAAATATACACTCTTTTCAAATGCACATGGAACATTCTCAAAGATAGACCACATCGTAGGTCACAAGACAAGCCTCCACAAATACAGGGAAGTTGAAATCATACCAAGCATCTTCTCAGATCACAATGGCTTGAAACTAGAAACCTATCTCAAGAGAAAAAACCAAAAACACCCTAACTCATGGAGACTGAATAACATGCTTTTAAGTAATGAATGGGTAAACAATGAGATCAAAGAAGAAATCAAAAAGTTTCTGGAAACAAATGACAATGAATACACAACAGTCCAAAACCTATGGGACATAGCAAAGGCAGTCTTCAGAGTGAAATTCATAGCAATACAGGTCTACCTAAAAATTAGGTCAGAAGAAGCTTATGCAAACAACCTAACCATAAAGCTGTAAGAACTAGAGGAGCAACAACAAACAAAGCCCAGAGCAAGTAGAAGGAAGGAAATCATCAAGATCAGAGCAGAATTAAGTAACTTAAAGACTAAATCTACAATTTGAAGAATCAAGAGTCCAGGGGCTGGTTCTTTGAAAAAATAAATAAAATTGACAAGCCTTTAACCAGATTCATCAAGAAAAAGAGAGAGAAGACCCAAATAAACAGAATCAGAAATGACAGAGGAGAAATCACAACTGATCCTTCAGAAATACAAAGGATTGTAAGAAATTACTACAAACAACTATATGACAAGAAATATGACAACCTGGGTGAAATGGATAAATTTCTGGAAATGTATAATCTACCAAAACTGAATCCAGAAGAAGCAGAAATCCTGAATAGACCAATAACAACTAGTGAAATTAAAGAAGTAATCAAAAATCTCCCAAAGCACAAGAGCCCTGGACCAGATGGCTACACAGGTGAATTCTACAAAACATTTAGAAAAGAACTAACTCCTATCCTTCTCAACCTATTCTAAAAAAATTCAAGTAGAGGGAAGACTCCCAAACTCTTTCTATGAGGCCAATATCATTCTAATTCCAAAACCAGGTCAAGACACAACTAAGAAAGAAAACTAAAGGCCAATATCTCTGATGAACATAGATGTTAAGATTATCAACAAAATTTTGGCCAACCAGATCCAGCAATACATTACAAAGATCATACATCATGATCAAGTGGGTTTTATCCCAGGGATGCAAGGATGCTATGACATTCACAAATCAATAAATGAAATACACCACATCAACAAAAGGAAAGACAAAAACCATATGATCATATCAATAGATGCTGAAAAAGCATTTGATAAAGTACAGCAACCATTTATGAGAAAAACACTCAGCAAAATGGGAATAGAGGGAGTGTACCTCAACATCATAAAGGCCATATATGAGAAACCTGAAGCCAACATCATATTCAATGAGCAAAAACTAAAAGTTTTCCCCCTAAGAACAGGAACAAGCCAAGGCTGTCCACTTTCTCCACTTCTGTTCAATATCATTCTGGCAGTTCTAGCCATAGTTATCAGATGAGAAAAAGGAATCAAAGGTATCCAAATTGGAAAGGAGGAAGTAAAACTGTCATTATTTGCAGATGACATGATAGTGTACATACAAAACCCGATAGGCTCCACCAAAACTTACTTGACCTAATAAGCAAGTTTAGCAAAATAGCTGGACATAAAGTCAATATCCAGAAATCAAAAGCATTTTTGTATACCAATACTGAAACATCAGAGATAGAAGCTAGAACACAAATCTCATTTACCATAGCAACAAGAAAAATAAAGTACTTAGGAATAAACTTAACCAAGGAGGTAAAAGACTTGTACTCAGAAAACTATAGAACATTGAAGAAAGATATTAAGGAAGATAAAAATAAATGGAAGCATATACCATGTCCATGGATGGGAAGAATTAGCATCATTAAAATGTCCATACTACTGAAAGCAATCTATAGAGTCAATTAAAATACCATTGACTTAGTTCACAGAAATAGAAAAAAATACTTCAAAAATTTATATGGAGCCCTGGCTGGTAGCACAGTGGGTAAGGTGCCGGCCTGCAAACCCAAAGGTCGCAGGTTCGATTCCCCAGCCAGGGCACATAAACAGGTTGCAAGCCAGGTCTCCAGTCAGATCTGTGGCTGGAGGCAGGTAAAAAGCAACCATACACTGATGTCTCTCTCCCTTTCTGCTTCTCTCCCTTCCCCTCTTCCTAAAAATAATAAAATAAAATCTTTAAAAAAAATTTATGTGGAGCCAAAAAATGCCCACAAATAGCCTCAGCAATCTTGAGAAAGAAGAACAAGGTAGGAGGAATTATAATACTGGACATCAAACTATACTACAAGGCTACTGTAATCAAAACAGTTTGGTAATGGGATAAGAATAGATTAATAGAACAGAATAGAGAGCCCAGAAATAAACCCAGGACTCTATGGTCAATTAATATTTGACAAAGGAGGAAAGATCATAAAATGGAGTAAAAACAGTCTCTTCAACAAGTGGTGTTGGGAGAACTGGACAGAAACATACAAAAAAATAAAACATGACCACCAATTTACACCATGACCCAGAATGAACTTAAGATGGATAAAGGATTTAAACATAAGCAGTGCCACCGTAAAGGTCCTAAAGAAAAATATAGGCAGTTAAATTTTAGATATCCTATGCAGAAATATATTTACTGATATTTCTCTAAGGCAAAGAAAATAAAAGAACAAATCAATAAATGGGACTATATCAAATTGAAAAGTTTCTGTTCAGCAGAAGAAAACACCAGCAAAATTCAAAGGGAACCAACTGTATGGGAAAACAAACGTATTTGTATGAGAAAACAAAGGTTTGATATCCAAAATATATAAAGAACTAATGCAACTCAACACCAGGGAGACAGACAGCTCAATTAAAAAATGGGCAAAGGAGCTGAATAGACAACTATCTGAGGAAGACAAACAAAGTGCCCAAAGGCATATGAAAGAATGCTCAACATCACTAGCCATCAGAGAGATGCAAATACAACCACAATAAGATACCACCTCACACCTGTCAGAATGGCAATCATCAAGAAATCAACAAACAACAAGTGTTGGCGAGGATGGGGGAAAAGGGAATCCTGGTGTACTGTTGGTAGGAATGCAGACTGGTGCAGCCACTATGGAAAACAGTATGGAGTTTCCTCAAAAAACTAAAAATGGATCTGTCTTTTGATCCAGCAATTCTACTACTAGGACTATACCCAAAGAACCCTGAAACACCAATTCATAAGAACCTATGTACCCCTATGTTCATAGCAGTGCTATTTACAATAGCCAAGTGCTGGAAAAAACCTAAGTACCTATCAGTGGAAGATTGGATCAAAAAACTTTGGTACATTTACACAATGGAATACTACACAGCAGAAAGAAGGAACTCCTAACCTTTGCAACAACCTGGATGGAACTAGAAATTATTATACTTAGTGAAGTAAGCCAGTCAGTGAAAGACAAATACCATATGATATCACTCATTTCAGGACAATAATGAACAAAACACAAATAATCAGAACAGAACCAGATATATGAATACAATGAATAGACCTTCAGTGGGGGAGGAGGAGGCAAAGAAGGAAAGCAGTTTAGTCAAGGAACTAGCATGAAAGAACCATGGACATAGACAAGTGGGATTGACTTTGTGGGGGGTAGGTGGGTGGTGAAGGGGACAGAGGGGAGTAAAAAGGGGATGGATATAATACAACAACAATAAAATTAAGTTAAAAGAACAAAAAGAATAAATAAATTTACAAATAGACACATAAGTATACAAATGTATAGATATGCTAGTGACTTTTGCTGATAGCCACCATTTTCTGAGTGGCTACTTTAAGGTTTTTACCATACAGTGAATGCTATAAAATATTGGGCCTTCAAGAACCTCATAGTATCTATAAGTTTAGCCAAAAATTACTTGTTTTAACTCACATTACATAGCACATTCCAATCTTCTTCCAAAATGTAGATATTTCAGAAAGAATTTCATTCTAAATGATCCCTGTGAGACTGAGAGTAATGAGGATGGAATATTCTAAGAGTTCATTACATTTTATGTCCTTTTGAGGGGCTAGAACCAAATTCAAACAGATAAGAACTATTGGCCTCCATTTTTAATTCATAAAGTCTTTTGAGACATAAACTCATCATCTCATCTGTTCATACCATCCATTCTAGTGACAGTAATGCCCATACAATTGAAATATTCTTCATACTTCTGGGTTGTCTACACCAAACAAGTAAGTGGTGATGTAACTGTAGAAAATTCATTTATTTAATATAACCTTATTTCCTTTCTGTCCTTTGGATTCAGACTGGCCTCTTCTAGCATCCTGACTCACCTGCCTCTCTCTCCTTTGCACATCCACTTCTATAATCATTAAGCCCTCAGGACAATAGTTCTGGTTGACATCAAACTATGTTAAGGACAGAGCCTCAGGTCTTTTGACCACAGACACAGAGTTTTCATCAAATTAGAGATAATATCTAGGCCCTAGTTATGTTTCAGCTCCAGGCCCAGAAGTGGCAAATCAAAGGAAGCAACACCAGGGCTGACATCAGGACCAGACCACTGATCAACCACCCCTACTGACGAACAATCAGTAGAGGCCATGACCCTGACCATGACCCTAACTCCCTTAGTCACTGTGATTATTGATTTTCCCCTTCTGTAACCCATTCCCTGAAAGTCATCAGAGAGCCAGGTCCTTGAGCACTTTAGGTAACTTTCTAAAAATAAATTCTTACTTTCTTTGCTGTAAGTTTCTCTTTGTGTCTTATTAGACTTTGATGCATGCAGAGAAATGGACCCCTTTAGTCTGATAACAGTGGGAATAGCTAACCCCAAATGATCTGACCCAGTCCAACAGTCTTTCCAATAGAATATGACTGCTTCACTGACATTCTTGACATAGTATGTTCAGGGGCCATCAACTGGCCTAATAGGACGTTAGTCCTGGCATGAAATTCAAGGAAAGTATGCAAAGCAAGAAATAAGGAGAGGAATTCTTGAGTTTGTGCATAAATATTATAGTTTTTGCTTTTCCTGGCATCTTTATCTGAACATTAAAGAGACTTTTCTCCTTCCAAATCTGAGGAATGTACTTTCCTATTTGCCCCAGGGAGAAAAGGGTTCATCATTTCCTCATTCACAGAAAAACTGAAGTACCCAAATGAAGACAATTGCTTTTTACAATTGACAATAATATTTTTCATTTTGAAAAGCACCTGGTCTTCAGCTGCATAATTCTGCCCTTTAGTCTCTTATTAAATACCTTAAATCCCTGGATGGTGGCACAGTGGATAAGGCGCCGGCCTGTGAACCCAAAGGTCCCTGGTTCAATTTCCAAGCCAGGGCACATAACCAGGTTGCAAGCCAGGTCCCCAGCCAGCTCTGTAGCTGCAGGCAGGTGAAAGGCAACCACACAATGATGTCTTTCTCCTTTTCTGCCTCTCTCCCTTCCCCTATCTCTAAAAATAATAAAATCTTAAAAAACTGAAAAACAAACAAAAAAACTTAAAAAAATAAGATTGCACTATAGTAGTCTATGAGATTGTTAGAGTCTCTGTGTTAAGCTCTATTCTTTTAACAATCATGTCAATTATTGGGAAGAATATAAGGCACAGAGGCTGCTTAGAGGTGTGTGTGGCACCTCTGATCAATGATGGATTAATCAAGCTATAATAACAAAACATCTATGAGAATTTTAAAGAGCTTATTCATGAATTAGAGTCTTCTACACCAGGTTCTTTTACCGAATTCTGCAGCAGGCAGTAAGGAGCCTATATTTTTGGCTCATTAATGAAGCTACCTTTTAAAAAAACGATGTCTTTTATATAATCATGAAGATGGGGAAAAATTTTAAAGGAATACTATCATTGAGAATGTAATTGGTGTGTCTGATCAGCAATGATTTTATTCTTAACTCAATAGAAATTTTAGTTTTGAATAATTCCTGCAAGTATACTTTCTGTTAAAATAAATTTTCCATTGGTAGTAAATGCTACTAGTTATTTAGTTTTCAACCTACAGACTGATCTGATCTTATCCTCTGTCTTTTATATGTGGCCTTGATTGGCATTCCAAAAAATCATGTTGAGAGACTGCAAAAGAAATTGTCTGACATGTCACCTGAGGGGATAATGTGAAGAACTGCAGATAGTAGAAGAAATAGTCATTCTGGCAATTATGGGACATAGAAAAATGTGCTTCTCTGTGTTTGAGAGCAGTGAGAGAAATTTCTTTTCTATTTTCTACATGATTTATTAAAAACTGATCCAAGAACCTCTCAAAAACTTCTTCCTGTTTACCAGTTTGTGAAATGGTACTATTAAAAACCTTTATTAAGATATCCAAAGCTGTGCGTTTCTGAAAAATATTCCCAAACTCAAAAATACATAAATGATCATTGATCTTGACATTTGACTGTCAGGTTTCCAAGATATTAATGGCCACCTATAAGGTCTTTACATTTCCCATTATTACCGTTAATGCTGTAACCACCAATAGGACCATTACTAGCTGCCATTAGTAGGGGCTCACTATGTACAATGTGACAATGTGCTCTGCATGCATTATTTCATTTAATCCTTATAATGAATGAATAAATAAATATTCTGTGGACCTTAAGTACCCTGAATAAGGTAACCCAGATACAAAGTAGGCGGTACATGGGATTGAACTAAGTAAGGCATTCTTATTTCAAAATCCAAGGTTTTTAACCCTGAGATAGTCTACTTCTGATTTTGTATGGAGTTGAAAACCAGGTGGTCAAGCTTATTAGAACTATGTCTAAGGGTAATATATAAGTTCTGCATTTAGTTTAAGAAATGCTCCTGAAAGCAACTTTTCTGAGTTTTATAGTACAGGTTTTCAGTGAATGTCGGCAGGGGCAGAATTATTAGGTCTATGAAACCTAACAACCTATAAGCTATGTAGAATAGCTTATAATATACAGTTACATTGCTTCTTTTTAAATGTGCGTACTTAAAGGTAACAATTGATTTTAATGCACTAATATATTTATAATGTTTTATTTATCAGTGGGAGAAGCATAGTATAGTAGTTTGGTTAAGTACACAGACTCTGGAGCCATATTTCCTGAGTTCAAATCCCAGCTCCATCACTTTCCAGCTAAGTGACCTTGGTTAAATTACATAATCTCTCTAAGTCTCAGTTTCTTCATGTCTAAAATGAGCTTAACAATAGTAAATAGCTACCTCATAACACAAATCTGTATAACACTTAGAACAGTTAATTACTATAGTAGCACTATGGATTCTGTTGGCTACCAAATGCTAAATATATAACAAACCATCTTTAGGAGGTTTGCAACTATTTTTTGCCTGAATCTGAAAACGCTGAGAACCATTGCTCTAGAACAGATTCATTAAGACATCTATCTTATTTGGTTGTTTCAGAGACTCCTTTTAGAATTTTTATGTTATTATTTGTGTTCTAGGAAGTTCAGAATATTGGAAAAATACCCTATAGTGGGATGCTGCTATGAAGCGTGTTAGGAATTTACATACATATAAGAAGTCTGTCTGGAAAAAAAGTCCAGCCATTGTTAATATAATGAAAATGGTTTGTGTAATATCAACGTAAGCTGATAGCCAAGGAGAGTGGACTGGAATGTGCATGTATGAACAGTGACTTCACTACTCTAGTCATTGGGGTTGGTAGAAGCCATTGAGTGAGCATGTGTACTGTTGAGTATAGCATTCAAAATGATTGAGAGAGTCAAGAAATAAATTTGCATCAGATTTTGCATTAAGCTTGAACATTTCTCTATGGAAACTATCCAGATGACTCAGAAGCCTGCAACTATGTGTAATTGGTGATCGGCAGCTTCATTACAATGCAACCGCTCATGCATCACATGTCATGTAGATATTTTGGCAAAGCATCAAATCAACCAAGTGACTCAGCCCCCCTACAGCCCAGATTTGGCACCCTGTGACTTCTGGCTTTAAAATCGCCTTTGAAAGAGAAGAGATTTTAGACTATCTATGAGATTCAGGAAAACATGACAGGGCAGCTGACGGCAATTGGGAAAACTGCATGAGGTCCCTAGGTGCCTACTTTGAAGGGGACCAATTGTCTTATGTACAATGTTTCTTGTATCTTTTTAAATAAATGCTTCTATTTTTCAAATTATGTGGCTGGATACTTCTAGGATAGACCTCATAATTTGCATTTAGGTGCTGACTAAAAGTCAACAACAACAACAAAACGTCATCTCTAGAGATTAACATTTAATGTAAAGAACATGACAGACATCACCTAAATACAATAGAAAAAGAAAAAATTAAGAAACTATTTATTTTTCTTTTTTTACTGTTTATTTTTATGTTTGGCAAAGTCGATGATTATTGTCATTTTATTTTGGTTTCATTAATCCAATTTGTATATACTGTACTTCTCTCCCTGATCACACATGCATACAAGTAAATAATCTTCTCATTAAGTGAATTTTTAACTCAGATTCTTTATTACTTATTTTTCTTTTTGAGTGAAAAATGGTCTATGCTCTGAATGCTGTTTGATAAACCTCGGTATTTATTTGTATCCAAAGATTCTGCCACAATTTTCTTAAAGTCACAACTTGGCAGCATTTGGGTAATTGCAGATGAAAAAGCTGCAAGTGTAATTTTTCCCCTACAGGGAAGTGAGAAAGGATATTGTCAAAGGTGTGTAAAATGATTCCAACAAGAAAATAATGAAAGGCAGGAAAAACAATTTGGCTATATTGAATATTACACACACTATCCCAAATTTGGAGATGAAAAAAAAATAAGGCAGGAGTTAGCTCAGACATTAGCATTCACACAGCCTGAGGACTGCAGGAATGTTTTGTACAATTCTCATTGGAGCAAATTGCATGTCCTACGGGACTTGAAAACCTGAACAATGAGCAGGAACTCTGAGGTGACACAAATAAAATGCTAAATGTTTTCTGCTTACATGCTCTCTCATGCAAGGCCAACACACTCATCTTTGATGCAGGAATGGAAAACAAAGAATGTGAGTCCAACGTACATTCTAAAACTATGTGCAGCCAGCCTGTGTGTGGCACCAAAAGTGCCAACACCTCCTTTATCTCACTGGTTGTTATTTACTACATGCTTTATGGTTACCTAGATGTTACTCTCAACCTCTGAAGGACATTACTTTCCCTCATTCGACATATTATAGTTGCCCCTTACCTATGGTTTCACTTTTCAAAGTTTCAGTTACCTGCAGTCAGCCCCAGTTCAAAATATTAAATGGAAAATTTCAGAAATAAGCAATGCATAAATTAAAAAATGTGTGCCATTCTGAGTAGCATGATGAAATACCCAATCATCCTATTCTATTCCACCTGGGACATGAATCATCTATTTGTCCTGAATGTGCACTCCGTACCGCCTCCTGCCCATTAGTCACTTACTAGCCATTCTAGCCATCTCGGTTATAAGACTGGTTATGAGAGGGGGGGGGGTGGGGAGAGAGAGAGAGAGAGAGAGAGAGAGAGAGAGAGAGAGAGACTGCATTCACATGACTTTTGTTGTAATTGTTCTATTGTATTATTAGTTATTGTCATTAATCTCTTAGTGAGCTTAGTTTATAAATGAAACTTAATATAAAAATAAGAATATATTTATAGTAAAAAATATAGTACATATGATGTCTGTCCTGAAAGTATTGATCTAATATTAATATAATTGAAAGTTTGCATGGCTGATACTTTCGGGACAGGCTTTGTATGCCCTTTGGTACTATCTGCAGGGATCTTGGAACATGATTGTGAGGAAGGGAGGACCACTGTCCCTGAAAGACAAAAAAAAAGGGCTGATGACTTCCAAATAATTTCTGACTACGTCACTCAAAGCTCTTTTTTAAAGAGCAATGATGCTCAAAATTGGTTACTCAGGGTTTTACTAAAATAAAGTTGCTGAGCCCCAAACACAGAGTTTCTGATTCAGTAGCTCTAACGTAGGGCCTGAGAATTTTCATTTTCAACAGTTTCCCAGGTTATGCTGATGCTGCTGGTCGTGCGATTGCACTTTGAGAAACACTGGAGTAGAGATTTATGTTAAGGGCACCAAGGTTTCCAAACTTGTATGCATGTTGGGATTATCTAGAGGTCTTTAAAACTACTAATGTTAGGCGCCACCCTCAGAAGTTCTGATTTCGTGGGTCTGGGGTGTGACCTGACCACTGGGATTTTACAGAGCTTTACATGCCGTTCTAATGTGTAGCGAAGTTTGGGGACTTGTATATTAGGTTATACTTCTACTCTGCCTCTTCTTGTAACTAACATCTAAAAAAATCCTGATCAAAATCTTTAATGCACTTAATTCGCTCATTTTTTTGTTTCACTCACATTTAGCTGGCAAAATCCCAAGCTTGGATCTGTCCATTAGCTGCATTTTTCATTTCTTTGTCTATGTTGCTATGCAGT
The DNA here is from genome assembly GCA_004026585.1 of Noctilio leporinus. Classification (NCBI taxonomy): domain Eukaryota; kingdom Metazoa; phylum Chordata; class Mammalia; order Chiroptera; family Noctilionidae; genus Noctilio; species Noctilio leporinus. The sequence continues at coordinate 10,179 of PVIW01007119.1, read as the reverse complement.
TCTGGAGGGGATAATGCAATCACATGTACTGATGCTTTGGAGCACTACAAATGCACTCCTACAGACTAGCAGAGCCATCAAATATTTCTAATTGTCCTAATTCAAGACCTGATTCAGTTCATTTCTTGTTACACTCAGTATCTCCCTCTTATATGGGCTTTTTTTCTTGCTTTGTCATCTTTCATAATACTTTTCTCAAGTACTCCCAACAGCTTAAAATCTATCTCAGTGATGTTCAACGTGGGACAATGTTGTCCACCAAAGGGACATTTGGCAATGTCTGGAGATAATTTGGTAGTCATGACTTGGTGTAGAGGACTGTGCTACTCACATTTAGTGAGCAGAAGCCAGAGATGCAGCTAAATACCACACAATGCACAGGACAGACACCACAAAAAACATGTTCAGCCCAAAATGTCAATGGTGCTGTAAATGAGGAAAACTACCATCTCTCCCAAGTCTTAGCAGGCAACCATCACCTGGACTTCACAAAGAAAAGAGAGCCCATTGTCCCTCAACATTGACACTCATATATCTAAACACATTCTTACCTACTTGGTTTAGTTTCTGTAGACAAGTGAGTCCCCTACAGCTAAAACTGCCCAGGCACTCCTTCAATTCTTATATGTCCAATCATTTCTGGAAGCTAATAAAACTTAAAATGAATACTCATTCATTCAGTCATTCATTTGTTATTTTATTCACTTGGAAAATAATTATTATTTCCTATGTGTTAGGTATTGTACAAAGTCCTAGAAATATAACACTGAGCAAGCCATAGTTTCTGTATTAATTGATCTTAATGTCCAGTAAAGGAAACAGACATTAAATAATTTCCCCAAAAATATCAATTACAAGTTATGATCAATGCTAAGTATGCCTCTTAGTGGTGGATTTGACCTAGTCTGAGGGGTCAGAGGAAGCTCCTCTGAGGCAGTGCTGGCTTCTGGTTGCCATTGGTGAGCTGGGTGGCAGGGAGGGGACGGTGAAGGGACAGATTCCAGGCAGAGGGAGGAGCAGGCACTGAGCTCCTGCAGCCTAATGTCTGAAGCATGTCTTTTCAGAGGAGATGAAAGGAGGTCAGTGCTGCTGGAGATGGATGAGAGGGGAAAAATGCACAGATGCATCTGGAGGGCAGGCCAGGGCCAGTTCTTTAATTCTTTCATTTATTCAACCAATAAGTATTGAGTACTTCCTGTGAGCCAGGCCTTGCTTTAGATGGAGGAGACTTAGCAGTCAAGTGTAGTATTGTGGGTGATACAGACAGTAAATGAGAGAAGTAAGAAAAACATGTTATATGTTAGATAGTGATCATTGCTGAAGAGATAAAGAAGTTGAGGAAGTGGATGAGGAAATACGGTGGGAGTGGTAAGTTTCTGTTCCCACACAGGGTGATGACATTTGAGGGAGCAGGCACCTTCCCTGGCAAAGAGGCCAGCAAAAGCAAAAGCCCTGAGTGGACATATTTCTGCTCAGTTTGAGGAGCAGTGAGGCCTGTGTGGTTGAGGCAGAAAGAATGAAGGGGAAAAGAGAAAGAATGGATAAAAAGGTAAGAAAAAACAGAGATTGGCAGAGGGAATTTAAAGCATAACCCAACAATATGCTGTTAAAAAATACTCAAAATATAATGATACAGGCGGTTGTTAGTAAAAAGATGGAGAAAGATACATCCTGCGAACATTAATCAAAGAAAAGCAGGAATGCTTACCTTAATATAGAATAGATTTTGGAGCAAAGGAAACTACTAGAGACAAAGAGGGACGTTATTCAATGATAAAAGGATGAATCTACCAAGAAGGCATAGGAAACTTAGATGTGTATACATCAAACAAAACTGTGAAATATATGAAGCAAAAAATAATTGTGGTAAGCAGAGAAGACAGGTGCACAATTTTAAATGTAGACTTCAACCCCTCTTCTCAACCACAGATAGAACTAGATAGAATATTAACAAGTATATAAAAGAACTCAGCATCATCAACCAAGATCTTACTGACAGCTATAGGATATTCCATGCATATTCTTTTTTAGTGCTTATGGAATATAACCCCAGATCAATCAATCATATCCTGTGTCATAAAAGAGACCTCAACACATTTAGAATAATTGAAATCATGCAGAATGTGTTTTCTGACTACGATAGAATTAAACTATATATAAATCAATGAAAGAAAGAGAAAAGAAATATTTCTAAACACTTGAAAACTAAGTAACACACTGTTCAATAATCTATAGGTCAAAGGAAATATCTCAAGGAAAATTTAAAATATGCATGGAATTGAATGAACGTGAAAATCCCATTTGTGGGATGGCTGGAGCACTGCTACAAGGGGAAGTCATAGCATTATATACACATGTTAAAAAACAGGAAAAGTTTCATATTAAAAATATAAACTCCCATGTCAACAACTTTGAAAAAGTGCAAAACAAGTCCAAAATCAGCAGAAAGAAATAAAAGAGCAGAAATCAATGAAGGTATAAAACGTAACAATAAAGAAAATCAATGAAACAGAATCGATTCTTTGAAAAATTCAACAATCAGCAACTTCCAGCAAGATGACAAGAAAAAGAGAAGACAAAATTTACTGATGTCAGGAATAAAACAGGGACTATCACTACAGACCTTGAAGATATCAAAGAGAATATAAGGGAAATGCTACAAATAAAGTTTAACAATTATAAAGTTGACAATTTAGATGCAATGCATAAAGTTGACGATTTAGATGCAATGAACTAATTCTTCAAAAACACAAATTAGTACACTTTTACCGATATGAAATAGATATTTGACCATCCTTGTAACTATTAAGGAAATTGAATTCATAACTTTGAAAATCCCATAAAAGAAATTTTTAGACAGATAGTTGTATGGGAGAATTCTCCCAAATTCTAAAAACGTAACACCAATTCTATACAATCGCTTCCAGAAAACAGAAGAGGAAGTACTTCTCAATTAATTTTATGAAGTTACTTTTACTTTGATACAAAATCTAGATAAAGATATACCCCTCTCCACACCCCTAAGGTAAAAAGTAATTAAAAAATAACCTCAGCTCAATCTCCCATGTACATGTGGATGCTGAAATCCTTAATGAAATATTCAGAAACAATCTGATGATATGTAAAGAGAATTATACACCCTTATCAAGTAGGGCTTATTTAACGGATGCAAAGCTAGTTCAATAAAAATCAACCAATGTAATCCACCATGTTAACATGCTAAAAAAAAAAAAAAAATTATAGCACTATGTCAATCAAGTCCAAAAAGCCATTTGACAAAATTCAATAATTATTCATGATAAAGACTCTCAGGAAACTAGGAATAGAGGGAAACTTCCTCAACTTGATAAAGAGTAAATACAAAAATCTTACAGGTAACATTTTACTTAATGCTGCAAAATTGAATGCTTTCCTCCTAAGGTCAGGAACAAAGCAAGGATGTAGCTCTCATCACTCTTACTTAATACAATACTGGAAGTTCTAGTCAGTGCATTAGCACAATAAAAGGAAATTTTTTTACAACTGCATGTGAATCTACAATTACTTCAGAATGAAAAAGTTTAATTAAAGAAAGTGTTTTCCTCCTATTAACATATTGGCATGTTGACACAGCTGCTATCTGGCATAATGATTAGGTAGTAAGTTTCCTGCTACCCACCCATAAGCCTTTTTCCTCACCTACTTCCTTACCCCCAACCCCAGAAAAAATAGAGGTTTACTTGGAGATGCTGCTTCTCCACTGCAGGCCCTCCACAACTGCCCAATGCCTTAAACTTAAAATGCCTTTTCAGCCAATGGGAGATAAAATTTTGCCATATAGTGTTATAAGAGTTGACCTTAACTCTACTGAAAACTAAGAAAAAATGGAATCAATTACTCATTTTATTTAGAAAACCTTGACCATATATATTAAGATTTTATTTTTATTTATTATTTCCCAAGAAAGAGGAAGGGAGAGAGGCAAAGGGGGAGACAAACATCAACGTATGGTTGCCTTTCACCTGCCTCCAACTACAGACCTCGCTGGGGACCTGGCTTGCAACCAGGTTATGTGCCCTGGCTGGGGAATCGAACCAGCAACCTTTGGGTTCGCAGGCTGGCACCTTATCCACTGTGCCACCAGCCAGGGCTGATCATATTTTTTGACTTCTCATTTTCAATACCATACTGTGAAAATATAATCAGATATTCTGAAAGAATATATAATAAATAACAGTGATATGATATTTAAACTTAAAATGAGTTTACCTCTTTTAAAAGTTTTTAAAGAAAACGAATACAGTGGTTATTTTGCTAATCGTATTTTTGGAAAGATTGTGGGTTGTCCAGATGATGGTGCTAGAATTGTGTTCTTCAGTCATGTGAGAGTAGAAAACTCACTCTGAGTCATTCAAAGTCAAAGATGATTCTTCTTAAGCATATTTTAAAATGGTTATTCCAGGTCAGTCATCATTGCCATCATTTTTATCATCAAATACTTATGGAAAAGTTTACAGTCTGTTACAGATTTCACAACGGTGTCAGAGGTCCTTAAACAACAAGCAACCCTATCCACACCAGGAATTGTTAAACAAATTTCATTTATTTATGATGTACCTATTTAACTTACTAAAGGGACCTAAGCCAAAACAAAAGGTTCTGTTAAAAGTGCCAGCTAACTGCCTCTATGTAAATATTTTTCAAAGCATTTATGAGAAAGGTTTAAAGCCAAGAGATTTTAGATGTAGTAAAGAAGTATTTTTAAGCTTATAGTTATTGAAGGAAAAAGGGGATGGATGTAATAAAACAACAATAAAATAAAATTTAAAAATAAAATAAAATAAGCTTATAGTTATTAACACAGTAAAAACATTAAAAATGAATGAAAAGTAAATTGATTTCTAGAGGCAATAAAAGCAACATCTTACAAATAGTAAAAGGAAAAATATGATAGGCATAATTTATATAATCATAGTGCAAAATAACATGGTCAAAATTCCAAATAACACCAAAATATAGCCATGATGCTGCTCTGCTTTATGAAAGAAAGTTGATCTTGAGACTTAGAATTGGAAAAATAAAAATCACTATAAAGAACAGAGAACAAAATAATAGGAATAAAACTTATGTTATTGAGTTTCTTTAGTTTGCAAAATGTACTTCTCACCTGGGTATTAAGTCTGTGTCAAGCCGAAGACTAACAGAAAGAAGAAAGCACAGAAATTTATTGAGTACATCTGAACACTTAACTTGTAGGTGCCAATTACAGGAACTACATCATATAAAAGTAACCCTTTACAAAACATGAACTTTTCTCACTCTTCAGAAATGAAGGAAAATTGATGTGTTTCCACATTGAATACTGAAAAACAAATTCTCATTTCCCCTTTTCATCTCTCACCACTGCAGATAATTTAATCTCTAAATGTTAGTCACTGTTGCATCCTATAGGCTACAGCTTCTTAGTTGTTTGTGATTCAGAACACAGCTCTAATCATCACCTCTCACTTTACATTTACATAACATTTCAGATACTTTAAGGCCTCATAAATTCATTTTATTGCTTATAGCACATCTCCTACATAGGGCTGAAAATACTGGCCTGGTTCAAGGATGTCAGCAAATTAGAAGTGAAGTGAATTGTACATTCTCCAAGTATAGGGTCCTCTGATGGATTATATAAGTTAAAGGAAAAACCATAGTTTAAGACATTGCCTCTATGAACATGACCCTAAGGTTCTACCCCAAACTTCCCTCCTGAGCTCCAGAAGAGACCTAGCTTCAAAAATGTGTGCTGGGCAGCTGCATCTGCATATTTCATTTGCCCTTGACCCATGTACTGAAACCTCAATTAGTATATCTATTCATCTCTGATTTCCCATAATGTGTTAATTGTTAGGATCTTTTCTTCTAGAACACGTATGGGAATCTTAAACCCTTTGTGGACTTTGTGTGCTCATTTTCACATTTTAGCCAGTTGATGGTCTATTTCTGCAGATATATTCTTTCTCTACAAGATATCTTTAATTTCTTTTCTCGTTTTCAAGCCCGCTGCTTCCTCCTGTCTTCCAGGGCTTTGTTGCTTCTTATGTCAATGGGGGCAATCAGTCTCCTCTACTTCTGTTCTCCTGTTTCAGGAGATCAATATGTTGTTGATCACTGTCCTCATCAATAGCTTCACATCTCTCCATCAACTATTGAGTAAAGCACAGTCCTCATCCTCATGTTCAGTGCCCTGACGTATCTTTTTTTCAGACTAAATGACATACACCCTAGCCTTCTGTAATCTTGACTTTTCTGAACACAAGTATTTTGCTGGCTCCGCTCTACTTGTGGATCAATTTACCAAACTCCAATGCCTAACTCCTTCTGTTGAAATCCATCCCAGCCTTACAGACTAGTTTCAAATGCCACACCATCCATGAAACCTCTTCTACCTTTCTCTTACTTCCATGCTCTGTCAGTTTTTCTCTAATGTACCTTCCCTCATGTTACAATCATTTGTGTGGGTGTCCTTTTCTTTCTTCTCAATTTTAAACATCATGAAGACAGAAACTTCAACTTACCATCACATTTTCTCAAACATCCAGGTCTAACAATTCAATATGGTAGGCAGTGTATGTTTCATTGAAGTAAGTTGAGTAAATATGGAGACAGAATTGAAGATTTTAAAATTGTATCTAATGTAGTTACCATCCTTTTATTCAGCTTTCAAAAAATGCTTCAAAAAATGCTGCCTAACTGGTACAAAAACACATTGTTTAGTTTCCTGGGAAGAGTTTTATGTTTGAGTATATGTATATAAAGTCAGTTAAAGCTGGGATATCAGTAATGTCAAAAAAGGGCAGAAAAATTTTACAAATGCAAGTGCTAGTTTGTATCATCAACAAGCAGTCATTTGTTAATAGTGTTAATCCAAACAGATTGCCTAAAGTAAACCAATAATTGGTTTTGAACTACAACTACAGATAGAAATCGAACTAAAGCAATTGTCAAGTATTTTTGTGTTATTATGCCACAATTTTTACCTATGATAATTTTGATCATTAATGCCAAAGAACGGTTTCACATTTGTTTACCTATAATTCATTTATTCATTCCTTCTCCCTCTTACCAAATATTTATGGGGCAACTGGGCATAGAGGATCAAAAGGTATCTCTATTTTTGCTCTCAAGTTGGCTATAGTTTGATGAAAAGATAGACTTGAAGCTTATAGTAATCAATACATTAAGATTTCCATGGATGTATAGGTGCTTAAAAGACTGTTATTTATGAGGAAAAGATAATGGAGATTTCCCTAGGAAAGGCAGAGAATCTTTCAGAAATGCTGAAACATTTGAGTGGAGAATTGGAGATATTTTAGTTTTCCACCCAATAAGGGAGGTCACAGCATTCTAGGGAGATCCATGTGAAATGGCATAGGTGGTGAGGCACCCTGTTAGACTTGGAGACTGGCTCTGCACAGTTGGAATCGAGGAAGAAGGGTGGGAGTTGATTGTCCACAGGCTGACTAAATCAGCTCAGGGAAGATCTGGTATGACCTGCTAAGACTTTTGAATTTTATGTTGGTCTCAAGATAGGGCAAGATTCCAAATAAGGGGATACTTCAGATTTTATAGTAGAAACAGTATGCTATCATATTTGGAGGACAGGACAGAAAGGGGTGAATGAATGTGCCTATGTCTTAGCAGTGAAACAATGAAAGTTCACTGACACTAACAGTGGGTCAGTAGCATCAACAGATAACTCTTTACTCAATGTAAGAAGGCTTTCCATTTAGACCAAGGCTTTAAAGCAGGAGAGAATAAGTTCCACTCAAATGACATTCAATCACTTTCTTTAAAGCCTGAAAAGATTCAGAGACTGATCTCAGCTGGACTATGTAGAATTCACCTTGTATGGGTAATGACTGTCAGTGTCTCAGAGGAGGTCAGAGGAAGAAATGCCACCCAGGCTTGTAATGTTGCACAGACTTTGGTCTGTAGTTCCCTTTGCTCTAACCTAAACTTTATATTCCTGTAGTTTAAGCTCACTTCCTCTTTTCTGTCTTTGGGAAAGGTAAAGAACAGATGCTCATAAACCACCAGATAATGCCCTTTAAAGACTGGAGACACAAATTAAATCATCTCTCAGCCATCAACTTTTTTGAGCTGAACAATTGAAATTTCCTGTCAGTTTTATTCTTAGATTTGCTGTCCTAAATTTATATCTTTGTTTTCTCATAGTGACTGCCTAGTTCTTTCTCATCTCTTCTTAGACGTTGATTTATAAATAGAACAAGAGTCATCAACAAATATATAATTATTTCCATGTGCATTAGAATCATTCACTCTGGACTATTTGATCCTGTAATAGTCAGGATGTGTTACATTAAAAACAAAACAAACAGAACACCCCCCACCCCCAAAGAACAGCAGCATGTTACTGACTGACATTTGAGACCATTAGGCTTTCCACATACTTTTGGTCAATCTGTATTGAGCCTATCTTCCCATCTTATGTTTGTAAACACTAAACTTTTAAAAATTGTAGTAGTAGGTTGCAAGCCAGGTCTCCAGCCAGGTCTGTAGCTGGATGCAGGTGAAAGGCAACCATACACTGATGTTTCTCTCTCTCTCTGGCTCTCTCCCTTCCTCTCTCTCTCTGGAAATAATAAATAAAATCTTTAAAAAATTGTAGGAGTAATTTGCTTTACTTGTTTGAATCCCTCTGCCCCTTGCTATTGAACTTCATTTTAAAATTTTTTGGGGGTATTTTTTTCCTTCTTTGGCATTGCTTGGCAATTATTATTTATTTTACCTTGAGTTACAGTCTGAAATAGTTCAGGTATTTCTGCATCTCTGCACTTCTAAAGATCTTAGGACTCCTTGCCCTTTTGAAAGTAGAATGGACTTCCCTTTGTACCAGGCTTCACAGAGTGGGCAGAGGATGTTAGATGTGTTGCCCCCTCATCTGATCCCTCACAATCTCTTCCAAATTCCCTAAAAGGAAGAGGGAAGATCAAGTTATACTCACTCACTTTGGATCAGACACTGGGATGGGCTGAGAAACAACAGTGAATTACCTGATCCCAGGAGCTCACAGTCCTGGGCTGGAGGGGCTCATCTAGCACATCCTGCAGAAAGATTGGATGTAGTTGACTATCTCAGCAACATGAACTCCAGATGATTACCTAGAGCATGGTATTTACCTGAAGTTATCTGAGGAGTGAGACACTGTTCCATTTCTACCTACTCCCCCCACCAAAGGTTTAAATGCATGCTTCCTTACTAATCTCTTACAACTGTAATTTAAAAGTAAATTAAATGGTCTGAGTAGTCTCTTCTCATAAGATTAGTGTTTCATAAAATAAATTAAATGAGAAATTTTTGGAGTAAATAGTTGAAATATGCTAGGTATAAATTGTAGAGCCTCTACATGACTATTAACCAAATATTAAAAATGTAAAAACAAAATCCACCCTTTTGTTCTGTCCCCCTAATTCCCATACTCTCTCTTAGTCCTTGGAGCCTCAGATATCTAAAGAAAGCCTCAGAAGAGAGCATTTTTGCTAGCCTTCCATTCATGTGGCCATTATTTCCAAGTTAGCGGATGATGAGATCCACCATTTTCTCTTCCTGAGAGCTTACTATGACATAGGCAGACGCTGTGCTACAGACTTTGTGTCTATGGCTAAAACTCCTGCCCAATGGAAGTTCAATTATAAGAGGGACTGAAGAGTTTCTTAGTCAACAACCCATTTTAAGAGAATATGGGGTCAGACACTAAGAGTTTTGATCTGGTAACCAAGCCTCAGGTCTGAAGAAGTACTTTGAAATACAGAGGATTTGTCTTTGACCTGGAGCTATTTCTAGTCTTAGCTGATGGAACGAAGTCTGTATTCTAGTAAAAGAGTGAATTAAATAAAACTATACATCGTTAAATCAGCACAAAAATCTTAAGAATTTAAACATAAGTAGTCCTGAGTATCTTCCTAACAAAGTATAAAACAAAGGGCTACCAAGGGGCAACAACACTGTTGTAATCTCACTTGGACCAGAAGTTAGAAACTGGGTAATACACATTCATGGCATTGATCTGTACCATGGAATCAGAGGCAAGTGGCATGGATCCCATTTTACAGACGAAGTTTAGTAAGTGATTTTCAGCATGCTGCATCACTCCAGGGGCTTTTCTTAGTATTTGTAAGAATGGCTCCC
>PVIW01007118.1:40798-77094 GCA_004026585.1 Noctilio leporinus | reverse complement strand
TGTCTACATTATCCTCCAACTCGCTGATCTGGTCCTCTGCTTCCTCTAGCCTACTGTTGATTCCTTCTACTGTATTCTTCAATTCAGAAATTGTATTCTTCATTTCCTCCTGGCACTTATTGATAGTTTCCATGTCCTTTTTCATGCTGTTGTAGTTCTCAGTAAGTTCCTTGTAACTTCCCTGGAGTTCTTTGTAATTACCCTGGCGTTCTTTGTAATTTCCCTGGAGTTCTTTGTAGTTCTCCTGGAGTCATTTATAGTTTTCTTTGATGTGGCTGATCTCACTGAGCTTCTCTATCATTATTCTTTTGAATTCCTTATCTGATAGTTCAGTGCCTCTGTTTCATTTTGTGTTCTTTCTGGGGATTCTTCCTTTCCGTTTGGTGATAGACTGATTCTTTTTTCCCCCATTTTGGGTGTCTGTTCTTGCTTGCTTTTTATTTATTTATTTTTTGTTGTTCTTTCCTTGGATTAACCTGCCTTGCTTCCTTGCCTTAGTTGAGCACCCTTCTGTGATAGGAGATTTGTGGAGTTCAATGTTGCCTTCTTCCAGATTTTCTCCACTTGCTGTTTTTGGTGTGTCCTTTATTTGGGCTGTCTGGTTGTATTCTGGGCCTGTGGGCTTTTAGCAGAAAAAAACAAAAACAAAAATAAACAAACAAACAACAAAAACAAAAAAAACCCAAAAAACGAAAAACAAAAAAACAAACCAAACCAAACAAACTGAAACAACAACAACAAAAAATACAGAAGGAAAAAAGAAATAAAAATGATAGTAATAATAATAGGAAAGGGTTTAGATGTCTGTTCACCCTTAATAATCTCTGATTGGTCCAGATGGAGCCTGGACCTGAGGGCTTTTACCACAGGAAAAAAAAAAGAAAACTGAAAGAAAATAAGGGCGAAAGTCACAAGACAAAGAGAAATCAATATTAATAAATAAAGGGTTTAGGTGTCTTTTCACCCTTTATGTTCTCTGTTTGGTCCAGATGGAGCCAGGACCAGTGGGCTTTATCAAGGAGAAAAGAAAGAAGAAAGGAAGAAAGACAAAAAAAAAAAAAAAAAAAAATGGCAGGGGGGTGGTGGTGGAGAAAGTCACAAGACAAAGAGAAATCAATATTAATAAAGAAAGGGTTTAGGTGTCTGTTCCCCCTTTATGATTTCTGATTGGTCTAGGTGGAGCCAGAACCTGTGGGCTTTACCAGGAAGAAAAGGAAAAGAAAAAAGAAAAAGAAAAAGAAAAGAGGAAGGAAGAAAAGAATAAAGAAAGGGTTTAGGTTGTTGGGGAAGGGAGGAATACTTAGAGGACTGGGAATGTGTTGTAGCCACAGAGTGAGTAGACTTTAATTCAAGAGTAGGGGGAGGGTCTTGGGTATTTAGGTGGATTGAGGTGTGGGGGGGATTAAGAATATATGAGAAGTAACTTTTGCAAAGGTTTTGTTGGGTATTAATAGTTCATATTTCTCTCAGTATAACTCAGGTGCTTGAGATTAGCAGCAATCCCTTTCCTGAGGCTGCCTCTTTTTCTTGGTCAGGACTTTATAGTCTATAGTCTATATTCTAGCCAGTGTTGGTGAATGGCAGCGCCTATGATTGTAACAGTCAGGGCTGATTCTGAATGTCTGCCACCAGGTAGGCTGGGCCTTCTGCAGCAAGGGGGCGTTTTATGGCTGCCGGTATTCTGGAGCCTGCAGAGTGCTCCCTCCCACTCCTGGCGGAGGTTCCTGCCCTTGACAAGCACCTAGTCCCCTTGCAGGGCAGCCCGCAACTTTGCAGATCCCTGTGACTACTGGTCCTGCCCCCGCAGTTCGGGGAGGAGGCTGCCCAGGTCTGTCAACACTGCCCGGGTTCCGCCTACACTGCCCCGCCCCTCCGGGGTGGGCATCAATCCTCCAAGCCAACCAGCTCTCTGAGGATTCCTTTACGTGGCCTCTGTGATGAGCCCCTCCCAGGCATGGGTGGTGCGGCCTTTGTCTCAGGCAAAGGCAGGTCAGTTACCCCCACTACTAGTTCCCGGCTCGCCAGTTTGGAGTTTCCCTGGAGCCTGGGGTCCTGTGTGGTTGTGCAGGGCTGGGCCTCCCCTCTCGCAGGGGCTTCTAGCTGCTGTTTCCCTAGTGGCCCAGCAGCACCATTTTTGGCCCTCTGGCTGCCCCTGCCAGTGCACTTCCCTGCTCCCCCACTCCGGCTTCTTGCAGGACTCTTCTCCTCCACCTCTAGCCCCACAAGAAGCCTCCTCTCCCTGTTGCCGGAGTGAGTCTGTCACACAGTCCCTCCCCTGAAAGAGTTCAATTTTGTGTTCCCTAGGGTGTTTGTCCTCGCTGCCGGCACTTCACTGTTGAGACTTCTAGTCACCAGGGAGCCTGGAGCTGGTCTCAGTCAAACACGCCCCTCTGGGCAGAGCCGCCGCTGCCCAGAGCTGTCCTTGGCCCGCAGGCCTGTCGGTCAGGAATGCCTCACCTACTGTCCCGCTGGTCTCCTCTGCCTCTGGGCTGTACTCCCCTGTGTCCAGATGCTGACTGTTCCAATTCTTAGGGTCCTAAAGATGTCTCACACTCCCTATCTTGTCCTCTAGCTGCTCTGGTATTCGAGAACACCATCAGCACTGCTCTCTACTCTGTTGCCATCTTTTCCTCTGTGATCTTTTTAATCTATTGCTGGATCCAGTTGGCCAATATTTTGTTGAGTTTCTTAGCATTTATGTTCATCAGAGACGTTGGCCTATACTTTTCTTTCTTAGTTGTGGCTTGACCTGGTTTTGGGATTAGAATAATACTGGCTTCATAGAAAGTTTGGAAGTCTTCCCTCTTCTTGGATTTTTAAAAATAGTTTGAAGGATAGGAGTTAGTTCTTCTCTAAATGTTTGGTAGAATTCACCCGTGTAGCCATCTAGTCCAGGACTCTGGTGCTATGGGAGATTTTGTATTACTTCTTCAATTTCACTAGGTGTTATTGGTCTATTCAGGCTTTCTGCTTCTTCTGGGTTCAGTTTTGGTAGATTATACCTTTCCAGAAATTTGTTCATTTCACCCAAGTTATCATATTTCTTGTCGTATAGCTGTTTGTAGTAATTTCTTACAATCCTTTGTATTTGTGAAGTATCAGTTGAGATTTCTCCTCTGTCATTTCTGATATTTTGTTTATTTGGGTCTTCTCTTTTTCTTGATGAGCCTGGGTAAAGGCTTGTCAATTTTGTTTATTTTTACAAAAAACCATCTCTTGGAGTTATTGATTCTTCGAATTGTAGTTTGAGTCTCTAAGTTATTTAATTCTGCTCTGATCTTGATGATTTCCTTCCTTCTCCTTGCTCTTGTCTTTGTTTTTCTCCTCTATCTCTTGCAGCTGTATGGTTTGGTTGTTCATATAAGCTTCTCCTGACCTTTTTAGTTAGGCCTGTATTGATATGAATTTCCCTCTGAGGACTGCCTTTGCTGTGTCCTAGCAAAGGGCAGGGCTGTTGTGTATTCATTGTCATTTGTTTCCAGGAACTTTTTGATTTCATCTTTGATCTCATTGTTTACCCATTCCTTACTTAAAAGCATGTTATTCAGTCTCCATGAGTTTTTGTTTTTTTCCCTTGAGATTGGTTTCTGGTTTCAACCCACTGTAGCCAGAGAAGATGCTTGGTATTATTTCCATTTTTCTGTATTTGTGGAGGCTTGTCTTGTGACCTACCATGTGGTCTATCTTTGGGAATGTTCCATGTGCATTTGAAAATAATGTGTATTTTGCTTTTTTAAGGTGAAAGGTTCTGTATATATTATTTAGGTCCATTTCCTTTAGAGTGTTGTTCAATGCCATAATATCCTTGGTGTTTTTTTTGTTTGTTTTGTTTTGTTTTGTTTGTTTGGAAGACCCATCCATTGTTGATAGTGGGGTATTAAAATCCCCTACTATTAGTGTGTTGCTGTCTATATTCTTCTTAAAGTCCTCCAAAATCTACCTTATATATTTGGGAGCTCCTATGTTGGGTGTGTATATGTTCACCAAGTTATATCTTCTTGATAAAATGTTCCCTTAAGTATTATGAAATATCCTTTTTATCTCTTTTTATGGCCTTCATCATAAAATCTATTTTGTCTGAAATTAGCATTGCTACCCCCAGCCTTTTTTTCATGTACATTTGCTTTATATATATATTTCCATCCCTTCACTTTAATTCTGTGTTGATCTTTTGTTCTGAGGTGAGTCTCTTAAAGGCAGGATACATGTAGGTCTTGTTTCTTATCCATTCAGCTACCCTTTGTCTTTTGATTGGTGCATTTATTCTGTTTACATTTAAGGTTATTATTGATTGATATTTATTTTATTGCCATTTTCCCCTTTGTTCCATGTGTTCCTGTCTTTTTCTGTTACTTCATTTTTTTAAAAAAGCAGACCCTTTAGCATTTCTTGCAGTGCTGTTTTGGTAGACATGTATTCTTTTAGTCTTCTTTTGTCTGTGAAACTTCTTATTTCTCCTTGCATTTTGAATGACAGTCTTGCAGGGTAGATTATTTTTGGTTGCAGGCCTTTATTTCCCATTACTCGGAAAATTTTTTGTCATTCCCTTCTGGCTTGTATTGTTTCTGTTGAATAATTATTTGAATACCTTATTGGAGTCCCCTTAGATGTTATTTCTGTTTCTCTCTTGATGCTTTTAGGATTCTCTCTTTGTCTTTGAAATTTGCCATTTAAATTAGAATGTGTCTTGAAGTGGGTCTGTTTTGATTCATCTTCATTGGGACCCTCTGTGCTTCCTGAACTTGAATAACATTTTCACTCATCATGTTAGGGAGATTTTCTATCATGACTTTTTTGAACAGGTTTTCCATTCCTTGTTTCTCTTCTCCTTCTGGTATCCCTATGATATGGATATTATTGCATTTCGTGTTGTTCTGCAGCTCTCTTAAAGCCTCTTCATTTCTATTCAGCCTTTTTTCATTCTGTTGCATTGTCTTGGAATATTTTTCTACGTTATCCTCCAGCTTGCTGATCTGATGTTCTGCTTCCTCTAGCCTGCTATTGATTCCTTCTACTGTATTCTTCAATTCAGAAATTGTATTTTTCATTTCTCATGGCTGTTACTGATAGTTTCTAAGTTCTTTTAAATGCTGGTGTAGCTCTCAGTTAATTCCTTGTAGCTTCCCTTGAGTTGTTTGTAGTTCTGCTGCAGTTGTTTGTAGTTTTCTTTGAGCTGGTTGAGCTCATTGAGCTTCTCTCTCATCATTATTTTGAATTCCATATCTGATAGTTTGCTTGCCTCTGTTTCATTTAGTGATCTTTCTGGGGTTTTCTCTTTTCCTTTTGGTGATGGACTGATTCTTCTTTTCCCCAGTTTTCTTGCCTGTTATTTTGTTTTTGTCTTGATTAATCTGATTTGATTTCCTGTCTTTGTTGTGTGTAGATCTGTGTCAGGCGATTTGCGGAGTTCAGTGTTGCATTCTCCTAGATTTTCTCAACTGTTTGCTCTTGAGGTGCCCTTTATGTCATTAACTTGGGCTGTCCGGTTTTATTTTGGATTTGTTGTATGTGTTGCTCCTTTTACTCCAGTTGGCTGATTGAGAGACACTCCTTCTATCATGTTTCATACACTGTTTTGAGCTATTCCTAAAACAGAACCACCAGCCCAGGCAAAATAACCACACCTTCAAAGGTACCATCATTCTCCTTTAACCCCCCTTTTGACTGCCTATGAACCTAGCTATATACCCATACCCTCCAAGGTAACCCCCACTTTTAATCACACCCTCAGCTGCAGCTGAGCCAGTCTTAATAGGGATATAGATTTGATAAGACTGTTATAAGAGGGAAAAATGATTATGTTGACTAAAGTAGATAATTTTGAAGGGTGCAAAGGGGTAGCAAAGACAGTGGGGATGTGAGAGAGAAAGCCAACTTATCTGTTCTATAGAAATGCAGGGGGGTGGGGAATCAAAATGCCTCAAGTGTGAGTGAACAGTATAAGCCTATAAGTATAGTTGTTGCATCTACCTCCCTGTCCATTGAGGAGCTTCCAGTCCTCAATGAGTACTGATTGGTCCAGGTGGAGCCAGGACCTGTGTGTTTTTAGCAGAAAAAAAAGAATGTGTAGTCTCTAGTAGCACAACCACACACACACATACACACACAAAATTTTAAGAGGCTAGGGAGGGGAGTGATACTTAGATTGAGAACTGGGCATGAGTTGTAGCAGGAGTGTGAATAGACTTTAAAGTAAGTGTAGGAGGAGTATCTTGGATAGTTAGATGAATTGAGAAAAGAGAGGAGTGAAACTATGGGAATTGGGATACATTATGATATAAACAGTATTTACTGAAAATGCACTAATTGTGAGGGTTGGAAGTAACTTTTGAAAAGTATATGTTGGGGATTAATAGTTCATGTAGCTCTCAGTGTAACTCAGGTGCTTGAGATAAGTAGCAATCCATTTCCTGGGTCTGCCTCTTTTTCTTGATCAAGTCTCTGCAGTCTAGTCAGGCTGCAGGGCCTTGGAGTGGCAGGTCCTATGCTGTTACACTCAGGGCTGATTCTGCGTGCCATACCCCAAGTAGGCTGAGCCTCAGTAGCCTAGCTGAGTTTTCCTACTGCTGGAATTTTGGGGCCCTCCCTTCTCCAGCTGGTTCTGTGTGAAGAACTGCAGGGTGCTTTTGTGGTGTTGATGGCTACTGCTCCCTCTCCAGCTCCTTGAGGAGGTTTCCACTGGTGGTGGGCACCTGGCTCCAAGGGAGTGTGTCCTGCAACTTTGTTTGCTCCAGTGATGGAGCTAGCCCTCCCCTTCCAGCTCTTTGGGGAGGTTTTTGCAGCCCCTGTCTGCAAAAATATCCTGGCTCCCTGGGGGGGAGGGCTGCAGTGTTGCTTGCAGGAGATACCTAGCCCTCCCTGTTCAGCTCTTTGTGGAGGTTTTTGCTGCCTTCAATGGGCCCCAGGTTCTGTGGGGAGCCTGGCAGAGACAGCACTGGAGATGGCTAGCTCTTTCCCTCCATCTCTTCGAGGAGGTTTATGCTGCCTGCAGTGGGATCCTGGTTCTATAGGGGAGCCTGAGCTATGTGCTGGTGATGGCTACTCCTCCCTCTCCAGCTCTTCAAGGAGGTTTTTTCCACCTGCAATGGGCGCACCTGTTGCACCAGCAGCATGTTTCAGGCAAGTAGTTTCGAGTTGCGGTTTCCAGGGAACCTATGCAATGGTGTGGGTATGTGGGGTTGGGTCTCCCTTCTTGCTGGGGCTCTGAGTTGCCCTCTCCCCAGGTGGCACAGTGGCACAATTTTCATCCCTCAATCTGCCTTGGCTGGTACCCTCCCCACTCCCCCACTCCTGTTCCCATTGGGTCTCTCCTTTACTTAAGTCTCTTCCTCTCTCTTAGCCTCTGGAGCACAGCTCTAACATAGTCCTTCCCCTGTAGGAGTTTGATTCCTCAATTTCCTCAAGTTTGTGCTCACTGTCCAACCTTCACAGCCCAGATTTTTAGTCACTGTGACACCTGAAGCTGTCTTCAGTCAGAGCAGCCCCTCTGGGCACAGCTGCCACTGCCCAGAGCCAACCTTGGTCCACTGCTGGTGGGGGGTTTGGAACTATCTCACCTGCTCTCTTGTAGGTCTCTGCAGCCTCTGTGCTGTGCACCCCTGAGTCCAGATGCTAACCTCTCCAATTTGCAGGGATCTGTAGATGTCTTGTGCTCCCTACCCTATCCTCCATCTGCTCTGGAACATGAGAATTCTGTCAACACTGCCATCTACTCTGTCGCCATCTTTTACTCAGTGTATGATTTAAAAATATATATCGCTGGATCCTGTTGGTTGTGGAACCCTGGCAAAAGCCTAGTATTATTGAAACTAGGAAAGGAGGAAGCTTATTTAGAGACCTAGTTAAAGAGAAGTGCAGTCGCTCTGCAGGGGACCTCTGCAGGGACAAAGGGATTCTGGGACCCCTAGAGTCCATAGGCCCAGAGCACAAAACCGCCAGCGGGAAAGACTGTTGACCCAAGATATTAGGGCAACCTGACAGCCCGGAGACAGGCCAATTAAGGCCTCAAGACCACCTCAGACCCCCCACCCTGATAGTCAATCACTAACTGCCATCTTATCTTCTGTGCCCGGGCTCGCTTGTTCTGCTATAAAAAGCCCTTGCTGTAAGCGACAGCGCACGCCTCATGAGATCGAGGTCGCCCCTGCGCAGGTCTGTTGTTTGGCCAATAAATAACATCTTTGAATCCCTGAAAGTCTCCAGCATTTGGTGTCTCGCTTTTGTCTGGATAGAACATTGGTCAATATTTTGTCGAGAATTTTTGCACCTATGTTCTTCAGAAATATTGGCCTGTAGTTTTCTTTCTTTGTTGGGTCATGACCTGATTTTGGGATTAGAATAACACCGGCCTCATATAAAGAGTTTGTGAGTCTTCCCTCTTGGATTTTTTGGAATAGTTTGAGAAGGATAGGAGTTAGTTCTTCCCTAAATGTTTGGTAAAAATTCCCTGTGTAGCCATCTGTTCTGCGGCTCTCATGTGCTGGGTTTTTAAATTATTATTATTATTTTTTTATTACTTCTTCAATTTTACTAGTTGCTATTGGTCTATTCAGGCTTTCTACTTTTTCTGGATTCAGTTTTGGTTATATGTTTCCAAAAATGTGTCCATTTCACCCAGGTTGTCAAATTTCTTATATATTTGTATGTAGTAAGTTCTTACAATCCTTTGTATTTCTGTGGTATGGGTTGTTGTTTCTCCTGTATTGTTTCAGATTTTGTTTATTTGGGTCCTCTCTTTTTTTCTTGATGAGTCTAGTTAATGGCTTGTCAATTTTGTTTATCTTTTCAAATACCTAACTCCTGGATTTATTGATTTTTTGAATTGTGCTTTTAGTCTCTATGTCATTTAATTCTGCTCTGATCTTAATAATTTCTTTCCTTTTGCTTGCTCTGAGCTTTCTTTGTTGTTGCTGTTCTAGTTCTTGAAGCTTTATGGTTAGGTTGTTTGTATGAGTTTCTTCTAATCTTTTTAGGTAGGCCTGTATTTACAATGAATTTTTCCCTGAAGACTGCCTTGTTTGTGTCCCATAGTTTTGTGATGTTGTGACTTCATTTTCATTTGTTTCCAGACACTTTTTGATTTATTCTTTGATCTCACTACATAAATTATAATGTTTTTGGAATTTTTCCTTGAGATTGGTTTCTAGTTTCAAGTCATTGTGATCTGAGAAGATGCTTGTTATAATTTCAATTTTCTTGAATTTTTGGAGGTTTGTCTTGTGTCCTACCATGTTGCCTATTTTTGAGAATGTTCCATGTGCATTAGACAAGAATGTGTATTTCACTCTTTGGGGTGAAATGTTCTGTATATTTTTGAGTTTTTTTTTTTTTTTTCATTTTATTTCACTGTCTGGTTATTTTTTCCATGTTGTCCTCTAATTCACTGATCTGGTCCTCTGCTTACTCAAACCTGCTTTGATATCCTCCTATTGTGTTCTTCACTTCAGAAATTGTATTCTTCATTTCCTCCTTGTTCTTACTGATGATGTCTATGTCCTTAGAGTGATTAATGGGGATGAGTCATAACAGTAGAGAAAGTAGGCTTGAATACAAGAATAGGAAGAGGATGTTGGGTCGATAAATGAATAGAGAAAAGAGAGGAGTAAAACTATGGGATTTGGGATACACTATGATATAAACACTGTTCACTTAAAATTCAGTAATTGTAAGGGCTAGAAGTGACCTTTGAAAGGGATAAGTTAGAGATAATAATTCATGTAGCTCTTGGTGTAAGTCAGATGCTTGAGGTTAGCAGTGATCCATTTCCTGATTGTGCCACTTTTCCTTGATCAGGTATTTGCAGTCTGCAGTCAGGCTGCAGCCTATCACTTTAGAGTCTGTTACAGCCATGCCTCTGGTAGACTGAGCCTCCAATAGCCTAACTGGGTTTCCACACTGCTGGGTTTTTTTGGCTTTTCCTTTGTGCACTGGTCCTGGGAGGTGCTCCACAGTGCACTATTTGGGCAGGCAATGGCTACCCTTCTCCTGCCAGCTCATTGAGTTTCCACCATCTGTGACAGTGTTCTGCTGGTTGTGGCCATGGTGAGCTTCCCTCTCAGTTTCTGCACTGCACTTTCTGTGGGAGCCTGTGTGACACTGTGTGGGAGTGGGCCTCCCTTCCCAAAAGGGCTCCAGGATGCCCTCTCCCTGGATGGCATGTCAGTGCAGTTTTCCACTTTTCTGATGTCAGGGCTGGTGAACTACCTTGCTCCCCTTAGTGGCAGGTCTCTCATCCTCTACCTCTGGCCCTTGCTTCTTCTTTCTTAGCCTCTGGAGCTTGGCTCTTACACAGTTCCTCCCCTGCACAAGTTCAATTCCTCAATCCTCCTGAGTTTGCACTCACTATCCACACTTCTAGTCACTAAAGACTGAAGTTGTCTTCAGTCAGAGCCGCCTTTCTGGGCAGAGCCAATACTGCCCAGGTCTGACCTTGGCTCACTGGCCCAGCTGGCTCTGGCACTGACTCACCAGCACTTCTGTAGATCTCTGCAGCTTATGGCCTGTGCACCTCAGAATCCAGGAGCTTAATACTCCAATTCTCAGGAACTTGCAACTGCCTTGTGCTCCCTACCCTATTGTCCAGCTGCTCCTGCACATGAAAACACTGTCAGTACTGCCCTCTACTCTGCCACCATCTACTTGAGTGAAAGGTGTTTTTGTTTGTTTGTTTGTTTGTTTTGTTTTTAAGATTTTATTTATTATTTTTAGAGAGAGGGAAGGGGAGAGAGGGAGAAAGGCATCAATGTATGGTTGCCTTTCACCTGTCTCTAGCTATGGACCTGGCTGGAGACCTGGCTTGCAACCTGGTTATGTGCCCTGGCTGGGGAATTGAACCAGCAACCTTTGGGTTTGCAGGCTGGCGCCTGATCCACTGTGTCACCAGCCAGGGCCTGAGGGTGGTTTTGAGAGGATGGAGGAAGAAGAATTAGTAAGAATGTAGGATAGAATTGGGTCATAGCAAGAGAGTAAATAAAATTTGAAACAAAATAAGATGAGGAAAGAAGAATGAAAAATGTGTTAAGGAAATGGAGGAGCAAAATATAAGATTTGAAATAAACAAATATAAAAACTAGTGATCTAATAGGCACAAGCTTGAAGAACAAAAAGTGGGTGGTAAAAAGCTGTGCAAAAGAGAAAATAACACAAATGTGTAAGAAAGCCATGGTGGAATTCACCTTAATAGTATCTAGTGTTTACCACTTTGTTCTCATTTTGGATCCACCCCTGGTCAGATGGTGTCATTGTGTACTAGTTTGGCCCTAGACAACCTGTTTGAGACTACCAGGAATCCACAGTCTGTGGCTGTTTCTTACAGTTGTTAATCTAGACTATTTGTCATTGCCAGTCAGACTTAAGAGCCAAAGGGTGAGGTCAAGTAATTCCTGTGGCTGGGGCTATTGCTTCCCCTAAGGCTGATGCCACTTGGAGGGGAGTGGTCTAAGAAAGATGACTTCTGCAGTATGGTGAGTGACTCAGCATGCAAATCCCATTGGCTGCTCTCTCATTCTCTCCCCAAAGCCACCATCCACAAACTCTCCTTAAGCATCTCTAGTCCACTCTGACCTTCTTTGCTGGAGGCCAGTATAAGTGGCTACAAATAGTTTATGGGTTGGCCTTTTAAAAGGCTCTTCATATCTTCAGCTGTCTCTGCCTTCAGCTGTCAGAAGCCCTGATGCTTTTCACAGCTGGATATTATCTGGATTCCTTTCTGGCTCTGGTGCTGCAAACTGCAGAGCCTAGCCTGGAGTTTAGGCACCACATTTCTCAGGGGATAACCCCTGACCACTGAAATATCTCTCTAGAACTTCAGCTGCTGCTCACGGGAGCCCCACCATCCCTCTCACATCTTTTTTTCACTCTGTACTGGTCATGCTGAGGTGAAGTGGCTTTGTCATTCTGTCTGTTGTTATAAGGCCCCCCTCCAGCCACCACTCAGTTGGTCATTCTGGATGACCTCTGTATAGTTCAGCTGCAATTTCGCACAGGTCCTAGGAGGAGGTCAGCATAGCTTTCACTCCTCCACCTACTTAGATTTGCCAGGTTTCAGTCTGTGCCATCATTTTTTGAAAAACTTATTTTCTTTCACTAATTTTTATAGTTTACTATAATCCTAGTAAGCTATATTTTGAGATCATATAAATGTTATATGCCATAGATATGAATTTCATTACTTTTACAAAAAATACCCACAGTAAAATGAAGAATTTCAAATCTAAGGATAAAACAAAGTTTACAAAAATGTGCATATAAAAATGTGTGGTTGGACATATTCTGTAAGACTGAATACATTTTAACACAAATCTCTCAGAGGAGGTATGTTGGAATAAACTTGGCATATTATGCACACCCAGGGACCAATCAAAGTAAAGATGAAGTATAAGGGAGAAAAAAATAAAATTTAACAATAATGATAGAAAAAATAATCAAAGGAAGATAACGTATATTAGCAAACTAAATGGTCTTTGGTTTCTAAAACTTCCTTTGTCCTTTGACTTCCTAAAGGTGTTGCTTTTTGGGAAAACAAAATCCCACAGAGAAACATATGCCATTAGCTGAACTTCCAGAAAGTCAAATGACAATTTAAGTATAACACCTTCCTGCTCTATGTGAATATGTAGGGAAAAGCTAACCACTTTTTCTTGGAAAGGTCTTTTGGAATTGGTTTAGCTTTTATTAATCTGGACTCAGGCTTGGGCTAAGGCAGCTGAAAGCATTTGTTATTCCCAATGCTTTTCTACATGCAGCTCCAGTGAAATAAAACTGTGCAGAAATTAATTAAAACAATTGCAAACACACTTAATGCAGATGGTTTACAACACAGACTGCATGACTTTGTCCCACATACATGTGCAGAGCTTTTGATTACCCTATCGCTAGAATAACCCTGTAGATGGAAAACACCAGTGCATGTGGGAATCTGAAGACCACCTTCTTTGTTGGCCATGGCTGAAGCAGCAATAACTGTAATCACTCTTTATTGCTTAAAGGTTTTATATTAGCAAACTCAAGCCATAAGCCTTGAAGGTGGGGTTATTTTCTCAGTCTTTATGCCAACCACCCTGTACCACTTGGTATTACGCTTTCAGCTTCATTTTCATAGCCCTTGGATTTTTGGTTTTTGCAGTTTACTGATTGGCAGTAGGGAAATGCACTTTTGGTGTGGTCTCTGTTGATTATGATTTTGGTTCACAATATAAAATGAACATGCATTAACAAATAATAAAAGCACATCTCTCAAATTTATTTCCAAGTTGAAGCTAAGATTACAAAAGGTTAAAATCTTAAGTGAATGGTAATGCACTGTGATGCCTGGACCTCATCCAACAATACCTGTAGCAGCTGTCAGCCTAATTAAGCCAGATGTGCCTTCCACATAAACAGACCTCCCAAGAGGAATAATAACAGATTTCAGGTTCTAGCAAAGAACAAAAGGTGGGAGTAGGGATGGAGGTAAAAGAGGCAGGGCTAAAATCCAAGAATGTGTCTGATGTCAATGTCATTCTTATCTGGCAGGTTTTCAGCTCGTTAGATTGAACTTGGCTGAAATAATTCTATAGGCAGGTAAAAAGAGTGATTTATTTTGAATGAAGTCTGAGTTAATTGTTATAATTAGTAAAATAATTGTATTTGCTAAACTCTTTTACCTTCTGTGCACATACACATGCACACATGCACACACATACATATACACACATCCTCAGTGTGACTTTGTATTCTCAATTATTTTAAAAGTGGCATTTAAGTCATGCCAAACTTGACAGCCTTTCAAGTGAGTATGCAAAGTATAAGCCAAAAAAGGTCATCAATAAACATTTGCCATCCTCAAATTATATGATTCACAGAACAGGATGAAACCTAATTGACTGTTTAAAATAAACATTCTCTGAAGTATAAAATGTAAGATACAAATAGTGGGTGTTATGTAAAACAGAAAAAATGCACTATAGTTTCCAGGCAATTTTTTCCATATATGTTATAAAATGTCATATCTCTAAAACAGAGGTGTTTGAGAAGCAGACCTTTAAGCTTAGCCAGGAAAATGTTTCTCAAAAAAATTTCCTTTATGTTTCTGAATTTAGTAACTATCTGGATAAAACCAGTTCTAAGTAGCTACATATCCAAGAAAATGATGGGCAACACTGAGCATTTTGGGTCACTTGACAGCTCCTTAATAATTCATTTACAGAAAAAATCTTATTGACTTTTATTAATTGACATGAAACACTACTTATTTATCATATATACCACATCTAGCCTGTGCCAGATACAGTTTTAAGAACTATATAAATAATAACTTTTAGCAATTGTTTTGAAATATGTACCATTATTAACCCCATTTTACAGATAAACAGAAAAATTAAGTGACTTACCAAGGTCAAAGAGATACATTCCAAATATACAGAAATGTTGATGGCCTAATAGGGATCCTCTCATGTGGTAAGAATCCTACTAGGATAGTATAAGTTTAACCACAGATGCAAACTTCCATCTCAATGGATTGAGTGGAGGTATCACAAAGCCAACTTATTTGTAACCAATCAAAGAAGTGAGATTAAAAAGAGACCCAGGTGAAATGGGAAAAATTTATGTAGCTAAACAGATGGCTTAGAAATCAAGGCTTAATCTTAAATCATGCTTAAATTAAGTGGCATTATTTAATATATTCATCTAAACTCTGAGATTTTATTTTTAATATCTATTTTTAAGATTTTTATTAATTATTTTTAGAGAGAAGGGCAGGGAGGAAGGAAGAAAGGGAGAGAAACATCAATATATGGTTGCCTTTCACCTGCCTCCAGCTGGGGACCCGGCTGGAGACCTGGCTTGCAACTGAGGTATGTGCCCTGACTGGGAATTGAACCAGTGACCCTTGGGTTCACAGGCTGGTGTCAATCCATTGAGCCACACCAGCTAGGGCTAAACTCTGAGATTTAAATTGATTTCATGTGACAGTTAGTGACTGAGGACATACACTTATAAATTCATTCATTTTAAGTGCCAGGCACTTTGTTAGTTTCTGGAACTATAAAGATTGTCAGACATGCTACAGCCCTCAAAGAACACATAACCTATGTAGTAGGTTATATAGTTTCCCACCCACTCTGCTTTCATGTCTACCTGAAACTCCTCTAGAATGTGGCTCAGTTGTTTGGGTCTCACCTCACAAAGTAAAAGGTTGCAGTTTCCATTCACAGTTGGGGCACATATCTGGGTTGAGGCCCTGGTTACCAGTTAGGTCATGTGCAAGAGGCAATTCATGATGTTTCTTTTTCACATCAAATTTTTTTCTTCTCTTTCTCCCTACCTTCCTTCTCTCTAAACAAATAGATAAAATATTTTTAAAAAAAGAATTTGCCCTTATTTAGATATAAGATCTTTGCAAATATATTTAGTTAAGATGAAGTTAAAGTGAATTATATGGTTCCTTAAATGTAATGATTGGTGTTCTTATGGAAGGGGCACACACACAGACAAAGACACACAGAGAAGTCCACATGTCAATGAAGGCCGAAGTCAGGGTGATGCAGGTACAAGGCGGGGAACATGGTGGAACAGATACATTTGCAACCCCAGAACATGCAACAAATTCTCCCTAAGAGCCTTCAGAGGGAGGATGATCCTGTCAAAATCTTCATTCAGACTTCTGGTCTCCAGAACTGTGAGAGAGTACATTTCTGTTGTCTTAAGCCACTCAGTTTATAATACTCACTGACAGCAGCCCCAGGAAAGTAATACAGATTTTGGCACCAGGAAGTGAGGTACTGCTATAACAAATAACTGAAAATGTGGAAATAGTTTTGGTATTTGGTGAGGGGTAGAGGCTGGAAGTGTTTTGAGGTGCATGATGGAGAAAAACCTACATTGCCTTGAAGAGATGATTGGTAGAAATATGGCAATTAAAGGTAGTCCTGGTGTGGGTTCAGATAGATGTGAGGAGAACAGGACAGAAAACATCTAGTGTCTTAGCACATCTATCACCATGAACAGCCATTAGTAAAAATAAGGTCACAGAAGGAAAAGATGAAGGAAACAGGAGAAAAGATTGTCCTTGTTTTAGGGGGAAGCAGAAAACTTGATGCCATTTAAGATCTTAATCATGGATCCTGTCTCCTTTTCTGTTGCTAATTACAGAGATTACAATTCAGCAGAAAATTTGAGCTAAACACTGTAATGTGATGAAATTTTACATAATGTTCATTATCTTTAATAACAAAAAATAATATTTGATTTCCATATAAATAAATGTTAAGTTATTAAATGACTAAGGAAAGCAGAGCTATGACTTTATATAACATTGCTGAATCTCAAAAAAAAGAGTTGCAATAAATCTTTTATTTTTTAATTTTAATTTTTAATTTAATTTTATTGTTGTTATATTACATCCATCCCAGAAAATCTTTTAAATCACCTACATTATAGCTGTAGGATGTGTTTATCCACTTGATGCCATCTCCAAGAAATCAAGAACATCTTATGTGTTTTATGCATTTTTATTTTCTACATTAATATGTCTAGAGTAAAAATAATGCAAATAAACAATGAAAAATTGAACAATTTTTTGAGAATCTAAGAGAATATAAAAAGAGAAAAAATGATAAAATATAAATCAAATAGTAATATGTGAAGTATAAACCAAAATATATTACTAAACGTATGTGGCCTAAATTCTTTATGTAAAAATAAAGATTGTCAATCTGGATTAAAAAACAACAACTAAATACTATTTACATAACCTTAAATACTTAAATTTAAGTGTACACATCCTAAAAATAATACAGAAAAAATGAATTGATAAAGGCATAACAGGCAATCACTTAAAAAAGACAAATATAACTAATACCTATAAATGTGATACAGCATGACTTCTGGCCAAGATGGACGTGTACATAGACACACTGCCTCCTCATGCAACCATAGAAGCAATTAGAACCAGTTATCAAAACCAAGTAATAGCCAGAACTGTCAGAAAGTGGAGCTATATGGAAGCCTGACAAAGACTTTAAAAAAGCAACATTATCCAGGTAGGAGGGGCAGAGTTGCAGAGATGGGACCAAGAGATAGTGTGGCTTGGACAAGCAGCAGCAGCAGCAGTGGTGGCAGAACAGACAGTCTCATATTCACATGTGGTAGATAAAAATCAGTTGGTATACCCTGGGAATGAGCAATACCAGTTCCAGGCCAGACCCCACAGCCCAAGGTCCAAGCATCAGGAAGATAAACCCCTTTTATCTCTGGCTGCAAAAATTAGCTGGGGCTGGGGTGGTGGAAGAAACTACCATATTTTTGCTGCTTAAAGGGCTTGCATGGTCTTAGAATGTATGCAAACCACAGGGCAGCAACCTGGAAGAGCACCAATTGCATAGGGGAAGCAGGTGAAGTGACTGAAAAGGGGATGAGAGCTAGGAAAATCACCAGAAGCCAGTACTGTCCTCTCTCTGAGCCTACCACCAGAAATGAGCCACGCAGTGGTGAAGTAGGTATCTCTGCCCTGGCAATTACCTAAAACTCTGCCCCACACAATTTATAGGTGCCTTTCTTTATTACGTAAGGCATGATACTAAAACAGGGAGTAAAAGTAGTTCTACCTAATACACAGAAATAAACACAGGGAGGCTACCATAATAAGGAAGCAAAAGAATATGGCCCAAGTGAAAGAACAGAACAAAATCCCAGAGGAAAAAATAAGTGATCCAAGATAGCAGAGGAGTAAGCGGAGCTACATCAGTCTGCTCCCAGGACCAAATTGGAATTAAAACTTAATTGGGGAGAAATTATTAGAAATAACCAACAGAACACCAGCTGGAGAGAAGCCTTATAAGCATGGACAGAACAGAAGAGGCTGCTTCATCTCAATGTGAATTGTAGAAATTGCAGAGACATGAGGGGGAAGGCTGGGCTCCTATAGGCAACAGCTAAAGGGATTGAGCTGGGGAATCTCACCTGAGAAGGGTGAGGTCTAAATCCTCAGCTGGGCTTCCCAGCCTATAGCAACAAAGCTGAGAATAAAACAGCATCCAGCTGTGAAAATTGAAAATACATGGGTTTGCTAGCCTGAGATGGCTGGAAATGGATAATTCTTTTTTATTTATTTATTTTTTGTTTGTTTGTTTGCATTTCAGTTGTGTTTTTTTAGTTTAATTTTATTATTGTATTACATTCATCCCATTTTCCCACTCTTCTCTTCCCTTCTCCACTCTCCATATCCCCCCAATGCAGTCAATTCCACATATTGTCCATTGAGACAGAGAATTCTTAAAGGAACTATGCACAAAGATACGTTGGCACCCACTTATGCTGGGCTCCAGCAGAGGGAGGGAAGAGTGTACTAGACATGCTTAAGGAGAGTTTGGGGTGGTGCCTTTGGGGAGAGAAATAAGGGAGCAGCCAAAGGAGTCTAGTGCTGACTTATCCCCCACACTTCAGGCAGACTACTCCAAGTGGCATTAGCCTGAGCAGAAATCATAGCCCTGCCCATAGGAATCAATCTGCTCTGCTAAGTGGTGTCTAAACCTGGTTGCTGATCACAGATTGATTGGATTAAAAACTGAATTAATTTGCCCTGCTCAGCACTCCTTAAACCTGACTCCTGATCACAGATTGATTGGATTGCACCTGAATTAATCTGTCCCACCCAGTGGTGCCTACACCTGACACCTGATCATAGATTAATTAATTAATCCCTTTAATTAATGGGATTAAAAACTAAAGGACATAGACAAAGACAGTGGATTTCTGGTAAACTCCAACACCCTGACTAGGTCCAAACTGCGACATGATTTGACATCACCAGAGGTGGATGCAGAAAGTAAAGAAAATGTACCTCTACTCAGCAGAAGTTCACACCATAAAGACAGAAAGTCAAAGCAGCCCAAGCTAAGAAGAAGAAACAAACAAGAAGAGTCACCTAAAATGGAGAGACATAGTAACAACCATCCATCAAAATGAAAGAAGGAATTCCCAGAAAAAGTGACAAATGAAATAGAGGCAAGCAAATGATCAGGCATGGAATTCAAAATAATGATGATAGGAAAGCTCAATAAACTCAGTAAGCTCAAAGGAAACTACAAACAACTCAAAGGAAACTATGAATAACTCCAGGGACTCTACAAGAAACTTACTGAGAACTATAATATCATTGAAAAAGGACATAGAAACTATCAATAAGAGCTGAGAAAATGAAAAATACAATTTCCAAATTGAAGAATACATTAGAAGGATTCAAAAGCAAGCTAGAGGGAACAGAGAATCACATCAGTGAGCTGAGAGACAACATAGAAAAAAACCCTGATTATTAAAATGACCAGACTATCAATATCTAAATCAATATCAATAATATTGATACCAACTATCTATAACTAAAACTCAAAAACAGAAGTAAAAACAAATTAAGTAAATAAACAGAACAGAAATGGAATTATAGGTATGGAGATCATTCAGAGGGTTATCAGGTGGGAGGGGGCAGGGGTAGAATGGGGGAAATGGTGCAGGGATTAAGAAACAGAATAGGTATGAACTAAATACGGAGGGGAATAGTATAGGAAAGGGGGAAGCCAAAGAATTTACACACATGACCAATTATAAGAACTAAGGAGTGCTCGCTTTGGCGCACATATACTAAAATTGGAAAGATACAAAGATTAGCATGGTCCCTGCGCAAGGATGACACACAAATTCATGAAGCGTTCCATATTTTTTTCCTAATTGTTCTACTGTGAAATTATACCACAGGTAGTCTGTAAATCTGCTCATGTCTTGGGGGGAAAAAAAAGAACTAAGGAGGGGTACTCCTTGAGGGAATGTGTGTACCAGGCAGAGGGGGCCAAAAGGAGAAAATTGGGACAACTGTAACAGCATAATCAATAAAGTATACTTCAAAATGTGATACAGTGAGACAATTGCAATATTTGTAATATTGAATGAACTTAGAATCAAATTTCTCAGTAATTCTGCATCTGTCGAATAAATTTAATCCTTCACTAAAATTTTATTGATAGAAATATATTAAAAATAATCCTCAGACTACCTATTACAAGCAATTAAATTTTGTAAGATTTGTTTACACAGAGTCAATATAAAGGTGATTATTATTTGTCTACTCATCAGAAAAGAGTAATAGAAGGTTGCTGATTTGATCCCCAGCCAGGGCACACATAACCAGGTTGGAAGCCAGGTATCCAGCTAGGTCCATAGCTGGAGCCAAGTGAAAGGCAACCATATATTGAAGTCTCTCTCTCCCTCTACCTCTCTCCTTTCCCATCATTCTAAAAAGTAATAAGTAAAATCCTTAAAAAAAAAAAGTAAAAATCTTCTAAAGCTACAATTTATAACAGCATAAAATCAAATTTTTATAAATAAATTTAATTAATTTATTTTAGCTCTGGCTGGTGTGGCATAGTGGGCTGAATGCTGGCCTACATACCATAAAGTCACCGGTTCCGTTCCCAGTCCCTTCTGTTTTTCCTCTACATCTTTCACCAGTTGTAGCCTTTAGAAATAATGGCACTTGCAGTGCTCAGCTGGTCCCCACAGAGTAGAAATTATGATACGTACTAATCTGAGGTTAAAAAAAACCCCTAGGATTTAAATAATTTTGAGGTAGTCCTGTAATACTATGAATTTTCCTCTCAGTGCTAATTTTGCCATGTCCCATAGAGTTGGGGTGATTATGTGTTCATTTTCATTTTTCTTCAGGTATTTTTTATTTCTCTCTTGATTTTTTAATCCAGTAATTGTTGAATAATATGCTATTTGACCTCTATATGTTTGTGTTTTTCAGTTTTTTCTTGTGATTGATTTTTAGTTTCATAACATTATTGTAAGAAAAGATGGTTGATAAAATTCCAATCTTCTTAAATTTACATACTGGACTTGTTTTGTTTTGTTTTTTCATAACATGTGTCTTACCCCAGAAAATGTTACACATGTACTTGCTAAGAATGTATATTATGTTGATTTGGGGTGAAATGCTCTGATGGTAAATCTATTTAATCTTGTGTGTCATTTAAGGTTGCTGTTTCCTTGCTGATTTTCTGTCTGGAATTTTATTAATTGATGTCAGTGGGTGTCAAAATCCCCTAGTATGATTTTACTACTGTTTATCTCTCCATTTTTGTCCATCAGATTTGTCTTACAATTTTAGGTGCTTCTATGATGGGTGCATGAATGTTAACAAGGTTTGTATCCTCTTGGACTGTTCCCTGTTTTACAACATAGTGTCTTTCTTTCCCTCTGCTTTAACCTTTTTGAAGTCTACTTTGCTTGATATAAAAGTATTGCTGCCTCAGCTTTTTTTTTGTTACCATTTCCATAGATTATTTCCATCTCTTCACTTTTAGTCTGTATACCTCTTTTTTCAAGGATATATTTTTATTGATTTTTAAAGAGAGGAGGGAAAAGAGAGCAATATTAATGTGAGAAAGAAAAAATCAGCTGTCTCCTGTACATACCCTTGCTGGGGACTGAGCCCACAATTTACACATATGTACTGTCCTGGGTTCAAACTCTCAACCTTTGGTGCATGCGACAACACTCCGACAAACTAAGCCACTTGGCCAGGGAAGTCTGTACAGAAGGTCCGAAGTGGATCTCTTGTAGATAGCATATGTATGGCTCATGTTTTGATATTCATTCAGCTATCTTATATATATTGATTAAAGAATTTAATCAATTTATAGGTATTTATTGCCATCTTCTTCTGTATATATATATATGTATATATATATATTCATCATCATTTCTTATGCAGCATTTCTTGCCTACTGGTTTGGTGACAATAAATTATTTAGTATTTTTGTTTGTTTGTTATTGTCTATAAAGCTCCTTAGCCTTTAATTTATTTGATTTTATTTTTAATTTTATTATTATTGTATTCCATTTATTCCATTTCCCCCCACTATTCTCCCCTGCCCCACCCTTCCCATTCCCCCTCTCACAGTCAATCCCACATGTTGTTCCTGTCCATGGATAATTCATGCTAGTTCCTTGACAAAACTGCTCCCCTGCTTAGGCTTTTTCTCCCCTCCCCCATCCCCTCTGCACACTGAAAGTCTCTGTTCCTTATTTCCCTGTCTCTGGTTCTGTTTTGTTTGCTTGTTTATTTTGTTCATTAGTCTCCTGTATTGGGTGAGATCATATGGTATTTATCTTTCACTGACTGGCTTATTTCATTAAGCATAATTCTCTGCAGTTACATCCATGTCAAAAAAGGTAGGAGTTCTTTCTGCTGTGTAGTATTCCATTGTGTAAATGTACCAAAGTTTTTTGATCCATTCATCCACAGCACTTAGGGTATTTCTGGTACTTGGCTATTAGAACTATGCTGCTATGAACATAGGGGTCCATAGGTTCTTATGAATGTGTGTTTCAGGGTTCTTTGAGTACAATCCTAGCAGTTGAATTGCTGAGTCAAAAAGCAGTTCCGTTTTTAGATTTTGAGGAAATTCCATGCTGTATTCCATAGTGGCTGCACCAGTTTGCATTCCTGCCAACAATGCACTAGGGTTCCCTTTTCTCCACATCCTTGCCAGCACTTGTTGTTTGTTGATTTGTTGATGATGGTCATTCTGACAGGTGTGAGGTGGTATCTCATTGTGGTTTTAAATTGCATCTCTGATGGCTAGTGATGTTGATCATTCTTTCATATGCCTATAGGCCCATTGTAGGTTCTCATCAGAAAAGTGTCTGTTCAGGACCTTTGCCCATTTTTTAATTGGGCTGTCTATCTCCTTGGTGTTGAGTCTCATATGTTCTTTATGTATTTTGGATATCAAACCTTTGTCTAAGGTATCATTGGAAAACATGTTTTTCAATACAGTTGGTGCCCTTTTATTTATTTATTTTATTTTATTTATTTAAAAAAAATATTTTATTTATTATGTTTCAGAGTGGGGAAGAGAGAGGGGAAGAGAGGGAGAGAAACATTGATGTATGGTTGCCTTTCACCTGCCTCCTGCTATAGACCTGGCTGGAGACCTGTCTGGAGACCTGGCTTGCAACCTAGTTATGTTGCCCTGGCTGGGAATCAAACCAGCAACCTTTGGGTCTGCAGGCTGGTGCCTTATCCACTGAGCCACCAGCCAGGGTCCTTAAATCTGCTGATGTTTTCTTTAGCTGAACAGCAACTTTTCATTTTGATATTGTCCCATTTGTTTATTCATTCCTTTATTTCCTTTGCCCTTGGAGAAGCATAGGTGAAAATACTGCTGCATGGGATATCTGAAATTTTACTTCCTATGTTTTCCTCTAGGACTTTTATGTTGTCATAGTTTATGCTTGAGTTCGTTAACCATCCTGAGTTTATTCTGGTATGCGATGTAAGTTGGTGGTCTAGTTTTATTTTTTTGTATGTCCCTGTCCAGCTTTCCCAACACCACTAGTTAAAGAGGCTATTTTCATTCCATTTTATGTTCCTTCCCCCTTTGTCAAATATTAATTGATCATAGAGTTCCGGGTTTATTTCTGGCCTCTCTATTCTGTTTCATTGCTCTATATGTCTATTCTTATGCCACAACCAGACTGTTTTAATTACAGTGGTCTTTTAGTATAGTTTGGTATCTGATATTGTGATTCCTCCTACCTTATTCTTCTTTCTCAAGATGGTCATGGTTATTTGTGGTCATTTTGGCTCCATATGAATTTTTGAAATATTTTTTCTAGATCTGTGAAATATGTCATTGGCAATTTATTAGGATTCGTATTGAATCTATAGATTGCTTTGGGTAGTATGGACATTTTAATGATGTTAATTCTTCCTATACATAAACATGGTTTATACTTCCATTCATTTGTATCTTCCTTAATTTCTTTCTTCAGTTTTCTGTAGTTTCCTGAGTAAAGTCTTTTACATACTTGGTTAAGTTTATTCCTAAGTACTTTATTTTTTTTGATTGCTATGGTAAATGGGATTTATGTCCTAGCTTCTTTCTCTGATATTTCATTATTGGTATACAAAATGCTTTCAATTTCTGAATATTATATTTTGCTAAATTTGCTTATTAGGTGGAGTGGATTTTTGGTGGAATTTATCAGGTTTTGTACGTACACTAACATATCATCTGCAAATAATGACAGTTTGACTTCCTGTTTTTCAATATGGATACTTTTGATTCAATTTTCTTGTCTGATAGCTATGGCTTGAACTTGCAAAATGATGTTGAACAGAAGTGGAGAGAGTGGTCAACTATCCCTTGTTTCTGATCTTAGGGGAAAAGCTTTTAGTTTTTGCCCATTGAGTATGATGTTGGCTGCAGGGTTCTCAAATATGGCCTTTATTATGTTGAGGTATGCTACCTCTATTCCTATTTTGCTGAGGATTGTTATCAGAAATGGGTACTGCACTTTACCAAATTCTCTTTCATCATCTATTGATATGACCATATGGTTTTTGTCTTTCATTTTGTTTATGTGGTGTATTACATTTATTGATTTGCAAATGCTGTACCATCCTTGCGTCCCTGGGATGAATCCCACTTGATCATTGTGTATGATCTATTTAATGTATTTCTGGATGAGGTTGGCCAATATTTTGTTGAGAATCTTAGCATCTATGTTCATCAGAGATATTGGCCTATAGTTTTCTTTCTTAGTTGTGTCTTGACCTGGTTTTGGGATTAGAATAGTATTGGGCTCATAAAAGTGTTCGGGAGCCTTCCTTCTTTTCGGATTTTTTAGACTAAGTTGAGAAGGATAAGAGTTAGTTCTTCCTGAAATGTTTTGTAAGTTTTGCCTCTGTAGCCATCTGGTCCAGGGCTCTTGTGTGCTGGGATTTTTTTGAATACTGCTTCAATTTCACTGATTATTATTAGTCTATTCAAGCATTCTAATTCTTCTGGATTCAGTTTTTGTAGATTAACTGTTTCCGTACATTTGTTCATTTCAACCAGGTTGTCAAATTTCTTATCATATGGTTGTATGTAGTAATTTCATAAATCCTTTGTATTTCTGTGGTATTGGTTGTGATTTCCCCTGTGTGGTTCCTAGTTTTGTTTATTTGGGTCTTCTCTTTTTTTTTTTTTTTTTTTTTTTTTTTTTTTTTTTTTTTTTTTTTTTTTTTTTTTTTTTTTTTTTTTTTTTTTTTTTTTTTTTTTTTTTTTTTTTTTTTTTTTTTTTTTTTTTTTTTTTTTTTTTTGATGAGTCTAGTTCAAGGCTTTTCAATTTTGCATATTTTTTCAAGGTACCTACTCCTGGATTTATTGATTCTTTGAATTGTACTTTTAGCCTCTATGTCATTTAATTCTGCTCTGATCTTGATAATTTCCTTCCTTCTACCTGCTCTCTGGGCTTTGTTTGTTGTTCTTCTAGTTCTTACAGCCTCATGGTGAGGTTGTTTCTATAAGCTTCTTCTAACCTTTTTAGGTAGTACTGTATTGCCATGAACTTCCCTGTCGGGACTGCCTTCTCTGTGTCCCACAGCTTTTGGACTGTTGTGTTATCATTTTCATTTGTTTCCAGAAAACTTTTTATTTCTTCTTTGATCTCATTGTTAACCCATTCATTACTTGATAGCATATTATTCAGTCTCCATGAATTAGAATGCCCCCCCCTCCCCGCTTGAGTCTGGTTTCTAGTTTCAAGCCATGTGATCTGAGGAGATGCTTGGTATGATTTCAATTTACTTGAATTTTTTTTTTAAAGAATTTATTTATTATTTCCAGAGGGAGGGGAAGGGAGAGAGACAGGGAGGGAGAGAGACATCCATGTATGGTTGCCTTTGACCTGCCTCCAGCTACAGACCTGGCTGGAGACCTGGCTTGCAACCTGGTTATGTGCCCTGGCTGGGGAATCGAACCGTCAACCTTTGGGTTTGCAGGTCGGTGCCTTATCCACTATGCCACCAGCCAGGGCTGTTGAATTTTTGGAAGCTTGGTTATATCCTACCATGTTTCCTATCTTTGAGAAAGTTCCATATGCATTTGAAAACAATGTTTATTTTGCTTCTTTGGGTTGAAAATTTCTGTATATATCATTTAAATTCACTTCACCTAGAATGTTGTTCAATGCCACAATATCCTTGGTGATTATTTCCCTTGGAAGATCTTTCCATTGTTAATAATGGGGTATTAAAAGCCCCTGCTATGAATGTGTAGCTGTTGATATCCTTCTAAGTTACCCAAGGTTTTTCTTATATCTTGGGAGC
This sequence comes from Noctilio leporinus, assembly GCA_004026585.1. Classification (NCBI taxonomy): domain Eukaryota; kingdom Metazoa; phylum Chordata; class Mammalia; order Chiroptera; family Noctilionidae; genus Noctilio; species Noctilio leporinus. The sequence continues at coordinate 50,960 of PVIW01007118.1, read as the reverse complement.
TCCTATGTTGAGTGCATGTATAGTATGTTTACAAGTGTTATATCTTATTTTTTATTATTTTTTATTTTTAATATATTTTATTTATTTTGCTACTACAGTTGTCCCAATTTTTCCCTCTTTGCCCCCCTCCACCCAGTACCCCATTTTCTCCAGCAATGCCCCCCTTAGTTCATGTCCATGAGTCATGCATATAAGTTCTTTGGCTTCTCTATTTCCTTGGTTCTTCTTAACATCCCCCTGTCTATTCTGTGACCACCAATGTGTATTTTTCTTTCTTTTCACATCCAGATAATTCACCATTTAATGACTGCCTTCTGTCAGCTTCTCAAATCATATTAATACAAAGTTTTCTTTTCATTATTCCAAATATTAATGAATATTTCATTATTCATTATGCTACATTAATTCATCTATTTAAAGAATTACTCTTTTAAGTAATATGAATTGCAATATTACCAAACACATGCAAAAGTACATTTACATCCATACATATTTTTACATATATTTAAAGTACATACTGGATTTTGAGGAGTTAATACAAAAAATTTAAAATATGCCAAAAGTTTACATAATTATTACATGTTAAATGATAGTATTTTAGATATATTGTAGCAAAATTAAGCAGACTTTTTCTTCCTTAATACTTATTTTACTATGGAATGCTATTTTTGTGAAATATATCACAGAAATGGAGTATTGCAGAACTCACCTTTGTGAAAGTTGTCCTAGAGATAGTGCCAAACCCACAGTAAAAAAGAATTTGATTTTTGAGTCAGATCCTCCCCTCTCTAATAATACAACAGAACTTTATTTTCAGCTACTGGAACTACAACTCATTCTATTTGAAGCTTTCCATCTTAAATAGTAGGTTTATTTATTTATTTGTTTAGGCTGTGCACAGGTCTTACTTTTTTCAGTACCTTCTGTTTTTCCTCTACATGTGTTTTACAAGTTGAAGCCTTCAGAAATAATGGCACTTGCAGTGCTCAGCTGGTCCCCAGAGTAGAAATGATTATGCCTACCAAATTGAGGTAAAAAATAAAAATCCTTAGGATTTAAATAATTTTGTAGAATAGTATTCTAGCTATTTTTTGAACCTGTGGTTGACTTTCTATGTGGTCTTAAATTAACCCCTGAACTATTTAAGAATCTGTTAAGGTAGAGATTAGGTATGCTCACATTTCAATAATAAAGTTTACTATAGCATTAATTCCTTTTCCCAAGTATCCCCAGTTTGGGGGCCTTCATAACTGGATATGTATTTTTCCACTATCTATTTGAAAGGAATCTCATCTAATTTACATGCTAATATGAGAATCATATAGTTTAGTAATTTGCAACTTCCATCCAAATTAGTCTTCATTCTCAGCATCTTTTCTAACCTAAAGATTGACTGATTTCTCAACATACCCATGACCAGTTAGTTGCTATTTAAAACATAAATTGCTAACAAAATCTATATATTATACACCCACAAATAAGCACATATTTTATAACAGTGAATAAGAAAGATAGCATGTCTTCTATGTAATATACATGCACATTTTCTTACTTTTTTCTTCTTAACTGCTTCGATTTTTTAAGTTATTGCAAGAAACCTGATTTTTCCATATTGTGAAATGATTTCAATCTAAGAAAACTTAACCTGCAGTATTGCAGATGTAAGTAATATACAAAAGTGTACCTTATTTAGTAAAATCTATTTATAACAAGATCACTTTAAAGCATTCATAAGTTAAAGTTGATTCTTATCCATTCAGCCACCCTATGTCTTTTCATTGGTGCATTTAATCCATTAATCTTTGTACCTGTGTTTCTGTCTCTCCGTTTCTTCATCTTAAAGCAGACCCTTTAGCATCTCTTGCAATGCTGTTTTGGTGGAGATGTATTCTTCTAGACTTCTTTTGTCTGAGAAGCTACTTACTTCACCTTTCATTTTGAATGAGAGCCTTGCTGGGTAGAATATTGTTTGTTGCAGGACTTGATTTTTCATTGCTTGAAATATTTTTTGCCATTGTTTTCTGGCTTGTGTTTCTGTTGAGAAATCAGCTGATAACCTTATGGGAGCTCATTTGTATGTTATTACATGCTTCTCTCTTGCTGCTTTTAGGATTGTCTCCTTGTCTTTGAAATTTGCCATTTTCACGATGATGTGTCTTGGAGTGGGCCTGTTTGGGTTCATCTTCCATAGGACCCTCTGTGCTTCCTGAGTTTGCATGATATTTGCTCTCCTCAAGTTAGGGAACTTTTCTGTCCTTACTTTTTCAAACAAGTTTTCTATCCCTTGCTCCTCCTCTTTTTCTGGTATCCCTATGATATGGATATTATTACATTTGATGTTGTCCTGCAGCTCTCTTAATGCCTATTCATTGTTTTTCAGTCTTTTTTCATTTTGTTGCGCTGCATGGGAATCTTTTTCTACATTGACCTCCAGCTCAATGATCTGACCCTCTGCTTTCTCTAGCCTGTTTTTGATCCCTTCTACTATGCTCTTCAATTCAGAAATGGTATTCTTTATTTCCTCCTGGCTCTTATTGATGGTTTCTATGTTCTTTTTAATGCTGGTGTAGTTCTCAGTAAGTTCCTTGTAGCTTCCCTGGAGTTGTTTGTAGTTTTCTTTGAGCTGGCTGAGCTCATTGAGCTTCTCTATATTTATTATTTTGAGTTCCATGTCTGATATGGTATTTGCCTCTATTTCACTTTGCACTCTCCCTGGTGATTCCTCCTTTCCATTTGCTGAGGGTTTATTTCTTTGTCTCCCCATTTTAGGTGGCTCTTGTTTGTTTCTGCTTCTTAAATTGGTCTGCTTTGACTTACTGTCTTAGTGGTGTGAACTTCTGTGCTATAGAGGTGCACTGTTTTTACTTCCTGGATCTGTGCTTGGTGACATCAGCTCCTGTCCTAGTCTGGGCCTAGTCAGTCAGTTGGAGACTACCAGAGATCCACTGTCTTTGTCTCCTTTGGTTGTTAATCCAATCAGTCTGAGAGTAGTGGTCAGTTTTAGGCACCTCTGGGAGGGGCATATGAATTCAGTTGTTAATCCAGTTAACCTGTGATCTGAGGTCAGGTTTAGGCACTACTGAGTAGGGCATATTCATTCCTATGGTTGGGGCTGTGGCTTCCCCTCAGGCTCCTGCCCTTTGGAGAAGAGTGGTCTGCTGGCTGTATGGAGGATGGGTCAGCACTGGACTCAATTCTCCCCTTAAAGACATTAACCGAAACCCTCTGTAAGTGTCTCTAGTCCACTGTGCCCTTACTCTGCTGGAGCCTATGGTAGGTGGGTGCCACTGTATTTTTGTGCGTGGTCCCTCCAAAATCTTGATCTGTCAAGTCTGCTTAACCTGGCAGCTTTTTGCTTTTCACAGCTGGGTGCTATTTTACTCTCAACTTTGTTGCTGTAGGCTAGGAAGCCCAGTTGGGGGTGTTAGATCCCACCCTTCTCAGGTGGAACCCCTGGATGCTGAGATGTTTTCCCATCCCTTCAGCTGTTCCCTGTGGGAGATCCACCAACCTCTCATGGTCCTGCACTTCCTACCAGTCACGTTGTGATGAATCAGCTCTCTTGTTCTGTCCCTGGTAATTAGACCTCTCTCCAGTTGGTGTTCTATTGGTTATTCCAGATGATTTCTCCCCAATTAAGTTGTAATTCCAGTTTGGTGTTGGGAGGAGATTGGTGTAGCGTCAGTTACTCCTCCACCATCTTGGTTCTCTATCGTTTTTTCTTGATGAGTCTGGTTCAAGATTTGTCAATTTTGTTTGTTTTTTCAATGAACCAGCTCCTGGATTTGTTGATTATTTGAATTGTAGTTTTTGTCTGTAAGTTATTTCATTATGCTCTGATCTTGATTATTTCCTTCCTTCGCCTTGCTCTGGGCTTTGGTTATTTTTGCTTCTCTAGTTTTTGCAGCTTATGGTTAGGTTGTTTGTACAAGCTTCTTCTATCCTTTTTAGATTGGCCTGTATTGCTATGAATTTCCTTCTGAGCACTGCCATTGCAGTGGCCCATAGGTTTTCGGTCATTGTGTATTCATTGTCATTTGTTTCCAGAAACTTTTTGATTTCTTCTTTGATCTCATTGTTTACTCAGTCCTTACTTAAAAGCATGTTATTCAGTCCCCATGATTAGAGTTGTTTTTGTTTTTTGTTTTCCCCCTTTGAGGTTTGTTTCCAGTTTCAAGCCATTGTGATCTCAGAAGATGGGTGGCATGATTTCAATTTTCCGGTATTTGTGGAGGCTTGTCTTGTGACCTACCATGTGATCCATCTTTGAGAATGTTCCATGTGCATTTGAAAAAAATGTATATTTTCTTTTTTGGGGTGAAAGGTTCTGTGTAGATCAGTTAAGTCCGTTTCCTCTAGAGTGTTATTCAATGACATAATAACATTTGTATTTTTGTTGTTGTTGTTGTTTATTTGTTTGGAAGATCTGTCCATTGTTGATGATGGTGTATTAAAATCCCCTCCTATTAGTATGTTGCTATCCATATCCTTTTTGAAATCCTCCAAGATTTTCCTTATATATTTGGATGCTCCTTAGTTGGGTGCATGAATGTTAATCAGAGTTATATCTTCTTGATGGATTGTTCCCTTAAGTATTACAAAATATCCTTCTTTGTCTCTTTTTTTAGCCTTTATTATAAAATATATTTTGTCTGAAATAAGTATTGCTACCTTGGCCTTTTTTCAGATCCATTTGCTTGATATATATTTTTCCATCCCTTCACTCTCAATCTGTGTCGATCTTTTGTTCTGAGGTTGGTCTCTTGAAGATAGCATATATGTGGGTCATGTTTTTATATCAAGTTAGCTGCCTTATGTCTTTTGATTTGGTGTAGTTAATCTGTTTACATTTAAGGTTATTATTGATTGATACTTATTTACGCCATTTTCCCCCTTTGTACCTGTGTTCCTCTCTGTCTCTGTTTCTTTATCTTTTTAAAGCAGATGCTTTGGCATTCCTTGTAATGCAGGTTTGGTAGAGATGTGTTATTTTAGTCTTCTTTTGTCTGGGAAAGTCTTTATTTCTCCTTCCAATTTGAATGAGAGCCTTGCTGAGTAGAGTATTCCTGTTTGAAGGCCTTTGTTTTCCATTACTTGGAATTTTTTTTTTTTTTGCATACTATTCTGGCTTGTATTGTTTCTGTTGAATAATCATTTGATAACCTTATCGTAGTCCCCTTATATCTTATTTGTTGCTTCTAACTTGATGCTTTTAGGAAACTCTCCTTACCTTTGATGTTTGCAATTTTAATTATGATGTGTCTTGGAGTGGGTCTATTTGGATTCATGGTCATTGGGATCCTTTGTACTCCCTGAACTTGAGTAACATTTTCATTCATCATGTTAGGGAAGTTTTCTATCATTATTTTTTAGTTTTTTCCAGCAGGTTTTCCATTTCTTGTTTCTCTTCTCCTTCTGATATCCCTATAGTATGAATATTATTGTATTTCATGTTGTCCTGAAACTCTCTTTAAACCTCTTCATTCCTGTTCAGTCTTTTTTCAGTTTTTTGCACTGTCTTGGAATATTTTTCTACCTCCAGCTCCACTGGAGTCCTCCAGCTCACTGACCTGATTCTCTGCTTCCTCTAGCCTACTGTTTATTCCTTCTATTGTATTCTTCAATTCAGAAATTGTATTATTCATTTCCTCCTGGCTCCTACTGATAGTTTCTATGTCCCACCCCTATTTTTTAAAATTTTATTGTCGTTGTGTTACATCCATCCCCTTTTTGCTCCCCTCTGTCCCCCTTCCCACCCACCCATTCCGACAAAGTCAACCCCACCTGTTGTCCATGTCCATGGTTCCTTTATACTAGGTTCTTGTCTAAAATGCTCCCCTTCTTTGCCTCTGCCTCTCCCTTCCCCCCAACCCCCTTCTCCCTAACCACTGAAGGCCTATTCACTGTATTCATATATTTGGTTCTGTTTTGGTTGTTAGTTTTGTTCATTATTGTCCTGTAATGGGTGAGATCATATGGTATTTGTCCTTCACTGACTGGCTTATTTCACAAAGCATAATGTTCTCCATTTCCATCCATGTTGTTGCAAAGGGTAGGAGTTCCTTCTTTCTTTCTGCTGTATAGTATTCCATTGTGTAAATGTACTAAAGTTTTTTGATCCAATCATCCACTGATGGGCACTTAGGCTGCTTCTAGCACTTGGCTCTTGTAAATAGTGCTGCTATGAACATAGGTGTACATAGGTTCTTATGAATTGGTGTTTCAGGATTCTTTGGGTATAGTCCAAGTAGTGGAATAGTTGAATCGAAAGGCAGTTGCATTTTTAGATTTTTAAGGAAACCCCATACTGTTTCCCACAGTGGCTGCACCAGCCTGCATTCCCACCAACAGTGTATGAGGGTTCCTTTTGCCCTGCATCCTCACCAAAACTTGTTGTTTGTTGATTTGTTGATGATTGCCATTCTGACAGGTGTGAGGTAGTATCTTATTGTGGTTTTAATTTGCATCTCTCTGATGACTAGTGATGTTGAGCATTCTTTCATGTGCCTCTGAGCCCTTTGTATATCTTCATCAGTGAGTTGTCTGTTCAGGTTCTTTGCCCATTTTTTAATTGGGCTGTCTGTCTCCCTGGTGTTGAGTTGCATAAGGTCTTCATATATTTTGGAGATCAAACCCTTGTCTGAGATATAATTGGCAGTTATGTTTTCCCATACAGTTGGTTCCCTTTGAATGTGGCTGGTGTTTTCTTTAGCTGAACAGAAACTTTTCAATTCGATATAGTCCCATTTGTTGATTTATTCTTTGATTTCCTTTGCCCTTGGTGAAGTATCAGTAAACATATTTTTGTGTAGGATATCCAAAAGTTTACTGCTTATATTTTTCTCCAGGACCTTTATGGTGACACTGCTTATGTTCAAGTGCTTTATCCATCTTGAGTTTATTCTGGTGTATGGTGTAAGTTGGTGGTTTAGTTTTACCCTTTTGCATGTTGCTGTCCAGTTCTCCCAACACCATCTGTTGAAGAGACTGTTTTTACTCCATTTTATGTTCCTTCTCCGTTTGTCAAATGTTAGTTGACCATAGAGTCCTGGGTTAATTTCTGGGCTCTCTATTCTGTTCCATTGATCTGTATGTCTGTTCTTATGCCAGTACCATGCTGTTTTGATGACAGTAGCCTTGTAGTATTGTTTGAAGTCCAGTATTGTGATTCCTCCTACCTTGTTCTTCTTTCTCAAGATTGTGGTGGCTATTTGTGGTTGTTTTTGGCTCCATATAAATTTTTGAAGTATATTTTCTATTTCTGTGAAGTCTGTCATTGGCATTTTAATTGGGATTGCATTAAATATGTAGATTGCCTTGGGTAGTTTGGACATTTTAATGATGTTAATTCTTCCCATCCATGAACATGGTATATGCTTCCATTTATTTGTATCTTCCTTGATTTCTTTCTTCATTGTTTTGATGTTTTCTGAGTACAGGTCTTTTACCTCCTTAGTTAAGTTTATTACTAGGTATTTTATTTTTCTTGTTGCTATGGTAAATTGGATTTGTTTTTTGACTTCTATTTCTGTTGTTTCATTATTGGTATACAAAATGCTTTTGATTTCTGGATATGGACTTTTTACCCAGCTATTTTGCTAAAGTTGCTTATTAGGTTGAGTAAGTTTTTGGTGGAGCCCATCGGGTTTTCTATGTACACTATCATATCATCTGCAAATAATGAAAGTTTGACTTCCTCCTTTCCAATTTGGATACCTTTGATTCCTTTTTCTTCTCTGATGGCTATAGTAAGAACTTCCAAGACAATTTTGAATAGAAGTGGAGAAAGTGGAGAGCCTTGTGTCATTCCTGATCTTAGTGGTAAAGTTTTTAATTTTTGCCCATTGAGTATGATGTTGGCTTCAGGTTTCTCATATATGGCCTTTATGATGTTGAGTTGTGCTCCCTCTATTCCCATTTTGCTGAGGGTTTTTATCATAAATGGTTGCTGTACTTTATCAAATGCTTTTTCAGCATCTATTGATATGATCATATGGTTTTTGTCTTTCAATTTGCTGATGTGGTGTATTACATTTATTGATTTATGAATGTTGTACCATCCTTGCATCCCTGGGATGAAACCCACTTGATCATGTTGTATGATCTTCATAATACACTGCTGAATCTGGTTGGCCAATATTTTGTTGAGAATTTTAGCATCTATGTTCATCAGAGATATTGGCCTGTAGCTTTCTTTCTCAGTTCTGTCTTGCCCTGGTTTTGGGATTAGAATAATATTGGCCTCATAGAAAGAGTTTGGGAGTCTTCCCTCTTCCTGAATTTTTTGGTATAGTTTGAGGAGGATAGGAGTTAATTCTTCTTTAAATGTTTGGTAAAATTCACCTGTGTAGCCATCCAATCCGGGGCTTTTGTGCTTTGGGAGATTTTGGATTACTTCTTTATAATCTCACTAGTTGTTATTGGCCTATTCAGGCTTTCTGCTTCTTCTAAGTTCAGTTTTGGTAGATTGTGCATTTCCAGAAATGTGTCTATTTCATCCAGGTTGTCATATTTTTTGTCATGTAGTTGTTAGTAGTAATTTCTTACAATCTTTTGTATTTCTGAGGTATCAGTTGTGATTTCCCCTCTTTCAGTTCTGATTCTGTTTATTTGGGTCCTCTCTCTCTTTTTCTTGATGAGTCTGGATAAGGGCTTGTCAATTTTGTTTATTTTTTCAAAGAACCAGCTCCTGGACCTGTTGATTGTTCAAACTGTAGTTTGAATCTCTGAGTTATTTAGTTCTGCTCTGATCTTGATGATTTCCTTCCTTCTACTTGCACTCGGCTATGTTTGTTGTTGCTCCTCTAGTTCTTGCAGCTTTATGGTTAGGTTGTTTTTTATAAACTTCTTGTGACCTTTTTAAGAAGGCCTGTATTGCTATAAATTTCCCTCTGAGAACTGCCTTTGCTGTACCCCATAGGTTTTGGGTTGTTGTGTGTTCATTGTCATTTGTTTCCAGGAGCTTTTTGATTTTATCTTTGATCACATTGTTAACCAATTCATTACTTAAAAGCATGCTATTCAGTCTCCATGAGTTAGAGAATTTTTGGGTTTTTCCCTTGAGATTGGTTTCTAGTTTCAAGCCATTGTGATCTGAGAAGATGCTTTGTATGATTTCAATTTTCCTGTATTTGTGGAGGCTTGCCTTGTGACATACCATTGGTGTATCTTTGAGAATGATCCATGTGCATTTGAGAAGAATGTGTATTTTGCTTCTTTGGGGTAAAAGACTCTGTATACATCAGTTAGGTCTATTTCCTCTAGAGTGTTGTTCAATACCACAACATCTTTGGGGATTTTTTGTTTGGAAGATTTGTCCATTTTTGATAGTGGGTTATTAAAATCCCCTACTATTAGCGTGTTGCTGTCTATATCTTTCTTAAAGTCTTCCAAGATTTTCCTTATATATTTCAGAGCTACTATGTGGGGTGTGTATATGTTTACAGGAGTTATTTCTTCTTGATGGATTGTTTCCTTAAGTATTATATAATGTCCTTCTTTATCTCTTTCTATGGCCTTCATTGTAAAATCTATTTTGTCTGAAATAATTGTTGCTACTCCAGCTTTTTTTTTCGTGTCCATTTGCTTGATACATATTTTTCCATCCCTTCACTCTCAGTCTGTGTCAGTCTTTTTTTCTGAGGTGGGTCTCTTAAAGACAGCATATATGTGGGTCATGTTGTCTTATCCATTTGGCAACCCTATGTCTTTTGATTGGTGCATTTAATCCATTTACATTTATGTTATTATTATTATTTTTTTAAAAGATTTTTTATATCATTATTTTTAGAAAGAGAGGAAGGGAGAGAGGCCTAGAGGGAGAGAGACATCAATGTATGGTTGTGTTTCACCTGCCTCCATCCACAGACCTGAGTGGAGACCTGGTTTGCCTCCTGGTTATGTGCCCTGGCTGGGGGAATTGAACCTGCAACCTTTAGGTTCACAGGCCGGTGCCTTATCCACTGTGCTACCAGCCAAGGATAGGTTATTATTGATTGATACTTATTCATTGTCATTTTCTCCCTTTGTATCTGTATTCCTCTTTTTTCTCTGTTTCTTCATTTTATTTTTTAATTTATTTTTAAAGCAGACCCTTTAGCATTTCTTGTAATGCTGGTTTGATAGAGATGTATTTTTTTAGTCTTTTTTTTTTTTTTTTTTT
>PVIW01007118.1:0-40698 GCA_004026585.1 Noctilio leporinus | reverse complement strand
GACCCTCTGTGCTTCCTGAAATTTATTAATGTTTTCACTCATCATGTTAGGGAAATTTTCTATCATGAGTTTTTTGAACAGGTTTTCCATTCCTTGTTTCTCTTCTCCTTCTGGTATCCCTATGATATAGATGTTGTTACGTTTCATGTTGTCCTGAAGCTCTCTTATCCCCTCTTCAGTCTTGTTCAGCCTTTTTTTATTCTCTTGTACTGTCTTGGAGTATTTGTCTACATTATCCTCCAACTTGCTGATCTGGTCCTCTGCTTCTTCTAGCCTACTATTGATTCCTTCTATTGTATTCTTCAATTCACAAATTGTATTCTTCATTTCCTCCTGGCACTTATTGATAGCTTCTATGTCTTTTTTGATGCTCTTGTAGCTCTCAGTAAATTCCTTATAACTTCTCTGGAATTGTTTGTAGTTTTCTTTGAGGTGGCTAAGCTCATTGATCTTCTCTATCATCATTCTTTTGAATTCCTTATCTGATATATTGTGTGCCTCTGTTTCATTTTGTGGTCTTTCTGGGGATTCTTTCTTTCCTTTTGGTGATGGACTGATTCTTTTTTCCCCCATTTTGGGTGTCTGTTGTTGCTTGCTTTTTGATTTTTTTTTCCCTTGGATTAACCTGCTTTGCACCCTTGCCTTAGTTGAGCACTCTTCTGTGTTAGGAGATTTGTGGAGTTCAATGTTTCAGTCTCCCAGATTTTCTCCACTTATTGTTCTTGGTGTGGCTTTATTTGGGTGTCTGTAATCTGGATTGGTTGTGTATGTTGCTCCTTTCCTTCCAGTCAAGATGCTTCTTCTATCCTTTCTCACAGAAATGAGGAGAGGGAGAATCAGAAAGCCTCAAGTGTGAGTGAACCGTGTAAGCCTATGTATATAGTTGCCACATCTGCCTCCCTGTTCACCTTTAGTGGTCCCTGATTGGTCCAGGTGGAGGCAGGACCTGTGGGCTTTTAGCAGGAAAAAAAGAAAAGAAAAAGATAATAATAATAAGAAGAAAGGGTTTAGATGGCGGTTCACCCTTAATAATCCCGGATTGGTCCAGATGGAGCCAGGGCCTGAGGGTTTTTAGCAGGAAAAAAAAAAAATTAAATTTAAAAATGGAAAAAAAGTAAAAAATAACAAGAAAAAGAAAAAAATAATAATAAAGAATGGGTTTAGGTGGCTGTTCACCCTGTAAGATCTCTGGTTGTTCCAGGTGGAGCCAGGACCTATGGGCTTTAACAGGAAGAAAAAAAAAAAAAAAAAAAAGGAAGAAAGAAAAGATTAAGGAAAGGGTTTAGGTGGCTGGGGAGGGGAGGATTACTTAGATTGAAGATGGGAATGCGTTGTAGCCAGAGAGTGAGTAGACTTTAAATCAAGAGAAGGGGGAGGGTTTTGGGTATTTAGGTGGATTGAAATAGGGGTGAATTAAAAATATGTGAGAAGTAACTTTTGAAAAGGATATGTTAGGGATTAATAGTTCATGTAGCTCTTGGTGTAACTCAGGTGCTTGAGATTAGCAGCAATGCATTTCCTGAATCTGCCTCTTTTTCTTGGTCAGGTCTCTGCAGTCTACAGTCTAGCTGGTCTTGGAGTGGCAGGGCCTATGATTGTCACAGTCAGGGTTGATTCTGAGTGTCAGCCCCCAGGTAGGCTAGGCCTTCAGTTGCCTAGCTGGGTTTTAGGGCTGCCAGTGTTCTGGGGCCTGCAGGGTGTCCCCTCCAACTCCTGGTGGAGGTTCCTGCCTGTGATAGGCACTTGGCACCCCTGCAGGGTGGCCTGTAACCTCACTGGCTCCTGTGAGACTGGCCCTGCCCCTGCAGCTCCTGGAGGAGGCAGCCCCTGTCCGCCAACAGTGCCTGGGGTTCTGCCAACACTGCCCAGCTCCCCCGGGCAAGGGCCAATCCTCAAAGCAGACCAGCTCTCCAATGGGTCCTTTACACCACCTCTGTGATTCACAAGTGTGGCCTTTGTTGTCTGCAATGGGTGGGTCAGTTGCCCCAGCTACAAGTTCCTGGCTCGAAGTTTGGAGTTTCTGCAGGAGCCTGGGAGCCTGTGTGGGTACATGGGGCTGGACCTCCCCCCTTGCAGGGACTTCAAGCTGCTGTTTCCCAGGTGACCTAGTAGCACCGTTTTTGGCCCTCGCCACCCCTGCTGGTGCACTTCTCTGCTCCCTGGCTCCTGCTCCCCACAGGACTCTTCTCCTCTGCTTCTGGCCTAGTGAGGAGCTTCCTCTCCTTGATGCCAGAGCGAGGCCTTCACACAGTCCCTCCCTTGCAGGAGTTCAATTCCTGGTTCCTTCTGTTGTTTGCCCTTGCTACCCACACTTCAATGTTCAGATTTCTAGTTGCCAGGGAGCCTGGAGCTGGCTTCAGTTAAATATGCCCCTCTGGGTAGAGCCGCCACTGCCCAGAGCCGACCTCGGCCTGCTGGCCAGTTTGGAACTATCTCACCTGCTCTGCTGTGGGTGTCTGCAGCCTCTGGGCTATGCTCCCTGGAGTCCAGATGCTGACTGCTCTAATTCTTAGGGACCTGAAGACATCTTGCACTCCTTATCCTATCCTCAAGCTGCTCTGGTACTCAAGAACATCATCAGCACTGCTCTCTACTCTGTCACCATCTTTGATTTTCTCTATGTCCTTTTTAATGCTGGTGTAATTCTCATTAAGTCACTTGTAGCTTCCCTGGATTTCTTCATACTTCTCTTGGAGTTGTTTCTAGTTCCCCTGAAGTCCTTTGTAGTTTTCTTTCAGCTCACTGAGCTAATTGAACTCCCCTATCATCATTATTTTGAATTCCATATCTGATAGTTTGCTTGCCTGTTTCATTTAGTGACCTTTCTTGGGATTTCTCCTTTCCTTTCAGTGATGGACTATTTCTTTTTCTCCCCATTTTTATGTTTAATTATAATCTAACCAGGCTGTGATCAGTTATTCTAAGGAACAGATAGGCTGGAAGGATTGATTCATTTGTAATCCTATTGATCTGTGATCCACTGCCAGTCTCAGATGCAGCTTGGAGGGGACAGACCAATTCACTTGTAAATCAATGAACCCACTAGCAAACTCAGGCCCTGGTGGGCTAGACAGAGAGGTTCAATTTTAATCCCAAGAATCAGCCACCAGCTCAGGTGCAGCTTGGTGGGACAGATTCAGATGTAAATCAATGAATCTGTGATCAGCCACCAGGCTCAGAAGTCACTGGGCTAGACAGCAAGGTCTAATTATAATCCAATGAGTTTGTGATCAGCTGCCAGACCCAGGTGCCATTAGGCAGAACAGACCAATTTTGTGGCAAACCAATGAATTCATGATCAGCCACCAGGCTTACAAACTGCTATGCATGGTTGACTGACCCAGCTGTAACTCAGTGAGTTTGCAATCAGCTGCCGGGCCCAGGCACTGCTGAGCAAGATGGACTGACTGAGTTACAAACCAATGAATCCACAATCCTTCACCAGGCTCACAGCCCACTGTGCAGGGCTGACTGACTGACCCAGGTATAAGTCAGAGAGTTTATAATCAGCCACTAGACCCAGGCACTGCTGGGTGAGAAATACTGCTTCAGGTGCCAACTATTTTATCTATGCTAAGACACAGCAGGGTGGGAGAGATTTATATAGATGCAAATCAAAGAATTATGATCAGGCGCCAGGCTCAGGCACTGCTGGGTGGAGCAGATTGCTTCCAATGAGCAGAGCTATGAGGTCCCCTCTTACAGAAGCTGCTTGGCTCAGCAGTCTGCCTGAAGTGTGGGCAGTGAGTCAGCACTGTGATCCCCACAGCTGCCTCCCCACTTATTTCATCTCAACCACCACCACAAAGTCTCCCTACACATCTCCAGTCCACTCTGCCCTCCTTCTGCTGGAACCCAGGGTAGGTGGGTGCCAATGTCTTTTCATTGTTGTCACCTTAGTAGTTCTTGGTCTCCAGTGCTCTCTCAGGCTAGTAAACTCCATGGCTTTCTGCTCTTCTCAGCTATATGCTGCTCTACTATCCTCTGTGTTGCTGTGGGCTGGGAAACCCATCTGAGGGTCCAGAACCCACTCTTCTCAGGTGGAGCCCCTGGCTCCGTTCCTTAGGCTGCTGCCTCTGGTGGGGGCCCAGCCAGCCCTTTCTTGCTTCTGTGATTCCTACCATTCACATTGAGATGAAGCATCCTCTTCTGTTCTGTCCATGGTTATAAGGGGTCTTTCCCATTGTTGTTTTGTTGGTAATTCCAGCTGATATTTTCTCCGCAAAGGTAATTCCAGATGGGACTTGGGAGGAGATTAGTGTAGCTCCTCTTACTCCTCTACCATCTTCCTGGAAGTCTCAATAGATACTTATTAATTGACATTTTTTCCCATTTGTACTTGTGTTCCTCTCTGTCTGTCTCTGTTTCTTCTTGTTTTTAAAGCAGACCCTTTAGCATCCCTTGCAATGCTGATTTGGTGAAGATGTATTTTTTTATCCTTCTTTTGTCTGTGAAACTCCTTATTTCACCTTCCATTTTGAGCGAGAGCCTTGCTGGGTAGAGTATTCTTGGTTTCAGTCCTTCATTTTCCTTTGCTTGGAATATTTTTTGCCATTCCCTCTGGTTTGTAGTATTTCTGTTGAGAAATAATTTGATAACCTTATCAGAGTCCCCTTATATGTTATTAGCTGCTTTTCTCTTGTTGCTTTTTGGATTCTCTCCTTGTCTTTGAAGTTTTCCATTTTAATTAAGAAGTGTCTTGAAGTGTTCTGTTTGTGTGCATCTTCTGTAGTTCTTAAACTAGAATGACATTTTTGCTCATAAAGTTAGGGAAGTTTTCTATCATTTTTTCAAGCAGGGTTTCCATCCCTTATTTCTCTTCTCTTTCTGGTATCTCTATCATATGGACATTATTGCTTCTCATGTTGTCCTCCAGCTCTCTTAAAACCTTTTTATTCTTTTTCAGTCTTTTTTCATTTTCCTGTGCTGTTTTTGAATATTTTTCTATGTTGTCCTCTAGCTCTGCTTCCTTTAGTCTGCTGTCGATTCCTTCTACTCTATTCTTCAATTCAGAAATTGTATTGTTCATTTCCTTCTGGCCCTTATTGGTATTTTCTATGTCATTTTTAATACTGGTGTAATTCTCAGTAAGATCCTTGTAGTTTCCCTGGAGTTCTCTAGTTCCACTGGAGCTGTTTATAGTTCTCCTTGTAGTTTTCTTTGAGCTCACTGAGTTCATTGAGCTTCTGTGTCCTCATTATTTTGAATTCCTTATCTGATAGTTTTCTTCCCTTTGTTTCATTTAGCAATCTTTCTAGGTATTCCTGTTTTCCTTTTGGTGATGGACTATCTTTTTTCTCCCCATTTTTAGGTGCCTCTTCTTGTTTGCTTTTGTTTTTCAGATTGGGATTTTTTTTTTTTTTAATTTCCTGCCATTGTGGTGTGACCTTCTGTCATGTAAAGGTGCACCTTCTTTACTTCCTGGATTCACCTCTGGTGACATCAGATCACTTCATAGTCTGGGTCTAGTCAGCCTGTTGGAACCAACAGGAGATCCACTATTTTTGTTTGTGCTCTCCAGTTTCATGTTAACCCCACAGCTATATTGCCAGAGACCCTGACAAAAGAGTTATCCATTGGGCGAGGGGTGGCACCTGCTGAACATGCAAGAGGGAGAAAGATTGGTCCTATTCCAAAGCCATACAATTAATTGACTACCTGAGAGTCTGTCTATAGTTTCTCCAGAAAAAAGCACACTATAGGTCGCTGTTGGGTGCAGTCAATAGTCCCTTACGCTGGCAGGATGATGTTGCTAGGATTTAGAGACTGAGTTAGTACATGCCCTCTACTGATGCTTTAATAGAAAATGCCCAATCTTTGGAGATGGCATATGAGGTCAGTGTGGGATGTTTACTCAAGACTGGAATCTCAATAGCTGACCCTCCAGATATCTCTCCAAAGCCATACATCTAGATCTTCTCTTTATGATTCCCATATGTCTGAAGTTACCTTCCCTCTACCAGAGCCTCAGTGAATGTCAGACTAAGCTCTTGTGCATTGGCCTTTTAGGAGAATACCTGGGATTCTATCAGACTCCATCTTCTTCCCAGTGGACAAAGTCCCTGCTGACTTTCACAGCCAGATGTTGTACAGGCTTCTCTCTTGTCCCTGGTGCTCTGGTTTGGGGATCCCGATATGGAGTTGAGACTCCTGCTCCTCAGAGAAGACTTATATAGTCAAAATATCTCTTTAGCTTCTCAGCTGCTCCATCTGGATGCATGAACCAGCCCTCTCCATGACTCTGCCCTTATTACCAGTTTCTGTGTGGCTTCTTCTATAAATTCTTGGATATTACCCTCATGTTCATCTGTTCTTCAGTTGATCATTCAGATTGCTTGCTCTATAATTTACCTATAAATCTGGTTTGGTACCAGTAGGAGGTGTATGTAGCTTTTACCTAGTGTACAGCCAGCTTGGACCTGTCCTAAAATATTCTTCAACAGAATTTAAAGTTACTAACACTGTGAGATTGAACATCTCCCTGTGTTTCAAGAACTCCCTCTACAAAGGAAAGGACTTTTTGCCATAACAGAATTAAGCTGTTGTGAAAATATAAATGTGGCAAAAGATGGAAAGAGTGTTCTGACAACATGTAAGACCTTGGTTCCAGGATTCTTGAAATAGTGATGAACCTTTGCCTATTTTGAGGTATAGTGTTTAATATTTCCTTAGATCTGCTATCCAATCAAGTCTCAACTTTGCTTAAATTGCTTTAAGATGGTTTTCTGTCACTTGCAAGTAAGTGAATCTTAGGTAGTGCAACAATTGATGGGGACAGTAACATTAGTGGAGACATTTTTTTAGAGATCAGTGGTTTACATGGGGTAGAGCAGTTGAAATCCTCACTGGAAATTGTGTTCAAGCCATTGGGATAGGTGCTCTTTTCCTTTTTCAGCAATATGAGAAAAAAAAAAAAAAAAGAGCAGATGAAGACGGCTGAAGGAGAATCAGAGAATAAAAGCTAAGGCAATAGCTGAGGAGAAAGATAGGTATAACTCCGAAACTATCATATTAGCACTTAGACTCTCCCAACTAAGACAACCTCAGAATACAAGTAGATTTAAGGAAAAAGTCAGCTTGTAAAGCTCTACCAATAACAGCTTCTTCATAGCTGCCTTAATTTTAACACTAAAATTGTCAAGTTTCTCAGAAGTGTTAATAAGCATTTTAAAATCATTTATGTGTTTTCTTAAACAAATAGGAGTGTCTACTACATGATAGGCCACTTGCTCAGTAGAGATAGGCAATATCACCTAGAGAAAGGTATATATGACTAAATGGAAACAGATTGTGAGAAGATAAGTTAATAAGTGCTTATTTGATTTTAATTCTCAACTGGTGCACTCACTAGTTATGGTGAAGGTCATATTTTTCTATCATGTATAATAGAATGTTCCTCCACCCATCCCCTCCCCCAGTATCAAATGAAAAGCTAAGGTTACAAATTGCAGTCCAGTTGTTACTTTACTAAATGCAGCTGTTTTCTGTTATTTGATAGCAATGACCAATCATTGAAGTATTTTCAAGTATGTGGTGTGTATGTATCTGTCTGTGTATGTATATGTGTGAAATTCCCCTACCCCCAAAAGAATTTGGGCTTTTAACACTGGAAATTATTCATTTGTTAAATATTTTGATTTTACCTAATGATCTCCAAAGTTACACTGGGAAACAATTTAAAAAACAACACAAAGAATTTAATAGATTTCAAATTATGGTGCCAGATAATGTGTTATCTGTTCCACTCAGGGCAAAATAATTTTAGCTAAAATAAGGATGGCACATGCAGAAAGAATCAGGACAACATTCAATCCATTCATCTTATGGAAAGATAAGACTCGGCAGCTTTCCTATGTTCCATTTAGAATTTCACTCCTTACATTAGAGCTGGTATTCACAGTCAAAAGTCATATCTACAACAAAAATTATTTTTTGATTTCATGGACTAATGAGATTACCCATTCATTGTTGGAGATTCTGTCTCTCTCTCCCTCTCTCTCTCTCCCGCTCCCTCACTCCCTCTTTCTATGTCAATTTTTGAAATCCTCACCTAAGGGTATGTTTATTGTTTTTAGAAAGAAAGGAAGGCAAAGAGGAAAGAAGGGAGAGAGAGAGGGGGATGGAGGTGAAGAGAGAGAGAAAGAGAGAGAGATTTTGAGATAGAGATAGAGGTGGAGATAAAGAGAGAACTCTCAATTGTCTGAGTAACAGTCAAACAATTGGATTTAACTTACAGCTACTTAAAATAATACTTATGCATTAAATAGTGAAAGAGTCACAGGCACACAGAATGCACTAGCCACTTAATATTGATATATTGGAGATTTTGCTTAAATAAATAACTTAAGCTTGGAAGTTCTTTGGAATCAAAACTTCATGGCAGAGGAAAACAGACATAAATGTTCCTTTATATTGGCTTTTGCTCCCTTGATAAGTAATCTAATATCCTTTCTTCAAGCCCAACAATACCTATTTATTTATTTAAATTCTTACAACTTTTGTGATGTTATTCTCTTGAATTGGCAACAGGATGTTTAATAAAATTATGTGATTAAAGGGAATTCTAAAAAAGAACTAATACTATTCCAAAAAAAAAAAAAAAGCAAAACAAAAATCTGGAAAAATGAAAACAATGAGTTATATAACAGGAAAAATTTTGTTTGTGCATCTCTGAAAACCAAGTGCCCACAATAATATTTATTCTCAATAAATGTTTGCAAAGTGAGTGATGGCTTAAAAAATATATATGCTGGAAGGTGGATTTAATTAAAATTGATGTATTTAAAATCCCCACCCCACTGGAATATGTGGTTGTTTGCTTTTATTTCTTAATAATTCTTTCCATTTAATTTAGTCATTCAAAGACTGGCTCTTGCTTTAATAATGAATTATTTAATCCTACCAAATGTTTTTTTATTTGATGTAGTTTTTAAAAATATCTGATCTACAAATGCTCAGTTCTAAGCTATGTTTAATAGTTCTAGATTTAACATAAAAATTGTGGAAAAACATTTGTGTAAGAGTCTTGATCTCCTTTCCACTCAAGGACAAATATACAATGTGAATGTCCTGTTCTTTTTTTCCCCCCTTTTATATTTGGTGATTTTTACATCTTTTGTAAGCTATAGTTTCTACCCTGAGCTTCCTGAGAGGTTAAACAATTTTTCTGAGAGTTTTGAATTCTTAAGTAGAAAAAATATATATAATTTTGTACTACAACAGAAAGCAGATTTTATGATTTCTCTCTCTTCAGCATGCTGGATAATTTTCCTAACATTATCCATTAGGGAAAAGAGAACTTTTTCCCTACTTTTAAATAATCTTCTCTGTTCTCTTATTAATTTTCTAGAGATTTTCTCAAATTACACAAGACAGAATGAAATGCAGCCACCAATTCACTAGACAGTCAAATGAGAATTGTGCTGATTCTTATGTTATACAATATATTTTTATATGTCCTTTTACACATGCTTTTAAAATTACAGTTTCATAATACCTGTGTGTGTCCTTGAAAAGCCATAAAATGTAAGGGATTATTTATTACTAGAGTGTTTCAAGAGCTTAGCAAACCTCCAGAGGTCACCATAAAAAGATGTAAGATACTCTGAAATTGCTGGGCTGAGGCTGAGAGGTAATTTTCTTGCAAGAACATTAGTCATCCCTTTGCATCTCTCCCAACCCCCACTGCCCCAGTTGGATGGCTGTGTAGTTGAATGTTTAGTGAACTCTGTTTTTAGTTCATTTATCAGATCAGCACTCTTACTATATGTTCTAGAAGTTTGAATTTTCATCTTTATAGATCTTTAGTTCTCTATTTTTAAAATTTTCCAAACTTAATCATTGATTTTCTTTAATCAGTCATGTTCATTCACTCACTCCATTACATCATAGTGGAAGACTTAAAAGCCATGGAATCTGCACCTGCAATTGTACTGAAACTGCTTTCATGAGGATCACTAATGATTTGTTGGACAATAAATACAAAATCCTTTTGTAAAATGTAATGTTTGATATATGATTTGCATAAATGAGGTTAACACCTTAAGTTTATTTGATAAATGGATTTTCACAAATAAATGCATCCTAATCAAGAAATGAAACATTTTATCACCTCAGAAAATTCTCTGGTACCCTTTCTTGGTTAATTTTCCTCCCTGAGATGATCATTGTTTTGATTTCAATAGTCAGGGATTAATTTTTGTCTATTCTTAAATTTCACATAAATAATTTGTATAGTGTGTACACTTTTGTATGTGACTTTTTTCATGCATCAGAATATTAAAAAATTAATTATGTTGCATTTAGAATCAATAGTGTGCTTTCTCTCTTTTTTATTGCTGAGCATTTCACCAGAATTTATTTCATTCCACAGAGAGCAAGCACAACTCCTCAAGTTCCAACTGTGTATAGCACCTTCTGTCCAAAGGATAAAGTATGGAAACAGGGAATAAGTACCTTTGTAGTGAAGAAACCTGATGAACATGACTTCAGTCAGTGATTAAGGTCAGTATCAACAGTGACAAATTATGTCGACAATACATATGTTGATGTGGTATGTTGAAATGGCATTTTCCTATGTAATGTTCCTCCCCAAAACCTGTAATTCCTATTCCTTCTTGAGAAAAACATCAGATTGATTCCAATAGTGAAGCAATTTACAAAATAAGACCATAAAATTGATAAGGCCATGGAAAATAAAGAAAGACTGAAAAACTGTTACAAACAAGAGGAGCATAAAGACTGTCATGACTAAATGTAATGTGGTATCCTGGATGGAATCCTGAACAGAAGAATATTTGGTAAAAACTAAGGTGATCTTAATAAACAAGAACTTTCCTTTCTTTTCTTTTTCTTTTTCTTTTTTTAAAAATTTTATTGTTGATGTATTACATCCATCCTTTTTTTTTTTTTTTTCTCTCCTCTGTCCCCTTCCCCACCCACCCATTCCCCACAAAGTCAATCCCACCTGTTGTCCATGTCCATGGTTCCTTTATACTAGGTTCTTGTCTAAGCTGCTCCCCTTCCTTGCCTCTGCCTCCCCCTACCCCAACCCCTTTCCCCTGGTACATTTACACAATGGAATTCTATATAGCAGAAAGAAAGAAGGAACTCGTACCCCTTGCAACAACATGGATGGAACTGGAGAGTATTATGCTTAGTGAAATAAGCCAGTCAGTGAAGGACAAATATCATATGTTTCCACCAATTACAGGAATAATGAACAAGAACTTTAAAAAGTGATACTATACTGGTTCTTTCATTGTGACAAATGTACCCTGTCAGTGTAAAACGGTATTAAGGGAAACCGGGTGCTGGACATATGCAAATTCTATTTATAATCTTCTCACTTTTACTGTAAATTTCAACTTGTTCTAATAGTAAAATAAATTAAAAGTTAATAAATTTAAAAAGTACATGTAAAATATTATTTGATTACCCATTCTGTTGCTGAAAATGGTCATTTTCAGGTTTTAACTAATATAAAGCTAATACAAACATTATTATATATATCTTTCTTGTAAACATTTGCTGGTGTAATGAAATGACTTTCAAAGTGTTTCCTCTTATATTGTTTGGAAAAGTTTAATAAGGGTTGATATTAGTTCTATTTGATGTTTTAGAAAAGTTATTTGTGATACCATCTTGTCTTGAACATTTCTTTGGTGGGAGATTTGTGATTACTTATTCAGTTTTCCTGCTATTGGTCTATTCTGGCTCTCTATTTCTTCTTGATTCAGTTCTAGTATGTTGTATGCTTCTAGGAATTTGTCCATCTTTTCTGTGTTATCCAATTCATTGGCTTATAATGGTCCTTAATGATTTTTTCAGAAAGCTTTGTGTTATATGTTGTAATGTAGCCTCTTTAATTTCTGATTTTATGTGTGTATTTTTTCTGAGTTAATCTAGCTAAGAGTTTGTCAATTTTATATTTCAAAGTATCAAATCTTGGTTTGGTTAATCTTTTTTAAAGTATATTTTATTGATTATGCTATTACAGTTGTTCCAGTTTTTTCCCCTTTGCCCCCATCTGCCCAGTATACCCTTTGCCTCCAGTAATCCATTTTTCATTCTGTAGGTCATGCATATAAGTTCTTTGGCTTCTCCATTTCCTGTACTATTCTTAATGTCCCCCTGTTTATTTTGTGCCTACCAGTTATGCTTCTTGATGCCTGCACTTTCCCCATCATTCTCTCCCTTCTCCCTCCCAACTGACAACCTTCCATATGATCTCCATATCTATGGTTCTGCTCAGGTTCTAGTTGTTTGCTTAGATTTTTTTAGATTCATTTGTTGATAGTTGTAAGTTGGTTGTCATTTTACTGTTCATAGTTTTTATCTTTTCCTTAGATCTGTCCCTTTAACATTTCATATAATGATGGCTTGGTGATGATGAACTCCTTTAACCTTATCTTGTTTGGGAAGCTCTTTATCAGCCCTTCCATTCTAAATGATAGCTTTGCTGGATAGAGGAATATCTAGGTTGTAGTTCTTTGCTATTCATCACTTTGAATACTTGCCAGTCCTTCTTGCCTGCAAAGTTTCTTTTGAGAAATCAGCTGACAGTCTTATGGGAACTCCTTTGTAGGTAATTATTTTCTTTTCTTTTGCTGATTTTAAGATTCTCTATTTATCTTTAATCTTTGGCATTTTAATGAGCATGTCTTGGTGTGGTCCTCTTTGGGTCTAGCTTGTTTGGGACTCTGTGCTTCCTGGATTTGTATGTATATTTTTTTCACCAAGTTTGGAAAGTTTTCCTTCATTACTTTTTCACATAAGTTTTCAACTTCTTTCTATGCCTCTTCTTCTTCTGGCATCCCTATGATTTGGATGTGGGCACATTTAAAGTTGTCCCAGATGTTCCTAAGCCTCTCCTTATTTATTTTAATTCTTGTTTCTTCATTCTGTATAAGTTGACTATTTATATATTACTTATGCTCCAAATCGTTGATTTGAAATCCAGCTTCCTTCCCTTTACCATTAGTTTTATGTGGGTTTTTCTTTTCTTTTTTTTTTCCCCACTTAGTATAGCTTTCACTTCTCCCCTTATTCATTTATCATGCTCAGTCATGCCTGTGAGCATCTTTATCATCAGTGTTTTGACCTCTACATTTCTTAGGTTTCTTCACTTAGTTCTACCTCTGGAGCCTTGATCTGCTTCCTCTTTGGGACCGTACTTCTCTGTCTCTTCAGCTTGATAACCTCTTGTGTTTGCCTCCATGTCTTAGGTAGAGCTGTCTCATGGTTATGTTGTAAGGGGCAGAGCCATAGATATCCATCAGTGCAGAGTGACCCATTTCATCACATTGTGGTGCTCTCTGGATGAGTATTACTTCCTTGTATATTTGTTGGACTTCCATGCAATTTGATTTTATGGTAGTTCTGGTTGTTTTTTGTTATGAAATAGATATAATCTTTCTTATGGTTGTGGAAGAAGATAAAGCATGTCTACCCATGCCTGCATTTTGGCAGGAAGCTCTAATATATACATTTAAATTTATCTCAGAGTGAGAAAAGGAGAGAGAGAGGAAAGATATCAACTGGTTGTTCCACTTATTTGTGCATTCATTAGTTGATTTCCATATGCACCCTGACTGAAAATTAAACCCCCAAACTTGGTGTATTTGGATGCTGCTCTAATCAACTGTGCTACCCAATCAGGGAAATACACTCTTTTGTATTGTTTTTTTTCTCCATTTATTTCTGCTCTAATCTTTATTTCCATCCTTCTGCTAACTTTGGAATCGGTTCTTCTTTTTCTAGATTTTTAAGGTATACAGTTAGATTGTTTAATTAGAACATTTCTTTTAAGAACATTTTGCTTATTGCTATGAACTTTGCAATTAGAATCATTTTTGCTTCATCCTACAAGCTGTGGCATGTTGTGTTTCCATTTTCATTTGTTTCAAGAAACATTTGTATTTCCCCTTTAATTTCTTTTTTAATTTTATTGTTGTTTTATTACATCCATCCCCTTTTTCCTTCCCTCTGCCCCCTTCCCCACCCACCCACTCCCCACAAAGTCAGTTCCACTTATTGTCCATGTCCATAGTTCTTCTATACTAGTTCCTTAACTAAACTGCCCCCCTTCTTTGCCTCCTCCTCTCCCTTCCCCCCTTCCCTGTCCCCTCTGTTCACTAGAGATCTATTCATTGTATTCATGTATCTGTTTCTGTTTTGCTTGCTTGTTTGTTTTGTTGATTATTGTCCCAAAATGGGTGAGATCATATGGTATTTGTCTTTCACTGACTGGCTTATTGCACTAAGCATATTTTCCAGTTCCATCCAAGTTGTTGCAAAGGGTAGGAGTTGCTTCTTTATTTCTGCTGTGTAGTATTCCATTGTGTAAATGTACCAACATTTTTTGATCTGTTCATCCACTGATGGGCAGTTAGGCTGTTTCCAGCACTTGGCTATTATAAATAGTGCTGCTATGAACATAGGGGTACATAGGTTCTTATGAATTGGTATTTAATGGTTCTTCAGGTATAATCCTAGTAGTGGAATTGCAGGGTCAAAAGGCAGTTCCATTTTTAGATTTTTAAGGAAACTCCATATTGCTTTCCATAGTGGCTACACCAGCCTACATTCCCACCAACAGTACACCAGGGTTTTCTTTCCCCACATCCTTACCAACACTTGTTTGTTGATTTGTTGATGATTGCCATTGTGACAGGTGTGAGGTGGTAGCTTATTGTGGTTTTAATTTGCATCTCTTTGATGGCTAGTGATGTTGAGCATTCTTTCATATTCCTTTGGGCCCTTTGTATGTCTCCCTCAGAGAGTTGTCAGGTCCTTTGCCCATTTTTAAATTTTTATTTGGCTCATTGATTATTCAGGAGAGGCCTTGAGTTTTAGAACTTTCTCCTCCAACATTCCTCTGGCTAAGCACCACTCCATAGGTCAAGGAATTCATGGGTTAGGGTACATGCCCACCACAGCCTGCACATTCTTTTTAGACCAAGTGTTAGCTGTTATACCAGAGTTTTCATTCTTGGATGACTTCCCTCTATATTCATTCACTCAAAGGCAGATTGTGCACTTGGTATGTAAACCGTCAGGCCTGAGAGGTACCAGAAGATGGACTTTGTTGGAGTAGAGTATGGATTAAGCTTAGTTATTTAGTCTGATGTCCAAACGTTCATGTATGAAATCTGCAGCAGGGTGAAGTGATGCAAGAGAAGGTAACAGAGGAATGCCACATTCTAGCTCTGACTTTTGAAAGAGCTCATAATGTTGTTGTTATAAACTCTTTACCAGAGTAGAAGAATACATTATATGTTCTTAAATAGTTTGCAAGCTTAATTTACAACTTTTAACTATTTAGGCAACTAACATGCAGGCCTCCTCCATTTAAGCTTTTGTCTTGGGTATCACAAGTATTAGGGCCCAACTGGTTTTGAAAAATGTATTTCCTCCATAATACTCTCTCCATTCAGTTCATTTAAATTCACTTTTTTTCCCTTCAAAGTCTAGTTTAAGTTTTATGAGACTTTTTTTTAATGTATTTTTCTTTTTTTAAGAAAGATTATATTCATTATTTTTAGAGAGAAGGGAAAGGACAGAGGCAGAGAGGGAAAGAGACATCGATGTATGGCTGCCTTTCACCTGCCTCCAGCTACAGACATGGCTGGAGACCTGGCTTGCAACCTTATGTGTCCTGGCTGGGAATTGAACCAGTGACCTTTGGGTTTGCAGGTCTATGACAATCCACTGAGCCACCAGCCAGGGCTTCATGAAACTTCCTTAGCCTTATATTTTAGTTTATTCCTTCCTGTGAATTACTGTAGCATTTGGTATTGCACCAATCCTATGGCACATATCCAATATTTGTATTGTTAAAAATAGTTTTAAGCCCTGGCTGGTAGCACAGTGGATAAGGCTCTGGCCTGAGAACCCAAAGGTCGCTGGTTTGATTCCCCAGCCAAGGCACATAACAAGGTTGCAAGCCAGATCTCCAGCTAGGTCCATAGCTGGAGGCAGGTGAAAGGCAACCATACATTGATGTCTCTCTCCCCCTCTGCCTCTCTCCCTCCCCCTCTCTCTGGAAATGATAAATAAAATCTTTTTTTTTAATAGTTTTATTTAATAGCCCATACAATAGTTTATTGTCATAGGCCATGTTGTACCTTCCTTTCTTCATGCATTCTGGTAACATTACAAGCAAGGCATACTGCCTGAGGCACAATTTGCCTCGAATGGGAGGTCTCAGGGCAAGTTATTGCTCATCACTAGCTTTTCTAGTAATTGTCCTAATGAAATATTTAAAGTGTCTACTTTGTTCTAGTGAAAATATAACTGTAAATTATATCAAGTTAGTTAATGGATTCATGAATTAATACTTCCTATTTTATCATATACTGGCAGTTTTGCTTTTTTCCTCTTGAAACTTAAATGTTGGATTGAATGTGCATTTGATGGTTAGTGGTGGTGAGGTTGTGGTGGCTCATTGTGGTGATGGTGATTAAGATAGTTGTGGTAGTGGTATAATTATGTTTTAAATATAGAAGAGAATTTTGCCCACCCATCCATTCTCCCCATCCCTAACAAATCTTTTCATTTAGATTATAAACCTGGAAATGGAGAAGAAATTTGTTTTATATCATTTGAATACCAATGACTAGAATATCACTCTATATCTAATAAAACACTCATCAAATATGTATTAGAGGTGCTGACAGTAGAACCAGTGTCTCTGTATTGCAGATATCCTAGGGTTTGGTGCAGGCTAGATAAATGCAGATTTAAGATTGGGCAAGTTGAGAAGGAAACATGAGAGCCACATGTTGAAACAAGGGGTTTTGGTGGCACTGAGATTTTACTGCAGTATATTCAATCTTAAAACTATTATTGAATTTTTCCTATATGCCACTTGCTGTTATATGTGTTTGAGATACATCTGTGTATAAAGGGAAAAGTGATCCAGCTCTCCTGGGGCTTATACTTAACATCTAGAAGCCAGACAGAAAATAATGAATATACTAAATAGGTAAAACATAATATGTTAAATGATGATGTTACAGAAAAGAAAATAAAAGATTAGGATAAGGAGAAGGAGCTTAGGGTAAGTAAGGGTTATAGTTGAAATTTTAAATAGGGTAGATAGGGGAGGCATCAAAAGGTGACATTTCATTAGATTTATGAAGTAAGGAACTCAGTCACTGGGACACTGACAGGAAAATTTATTCCTGATAGTAGAATAGCTAATGCAAAGACCTTCATTTGGGTGTATCTCAGGGAAGAGTGGTGGAATGTACTAGAACAGCAAAGAAACAACTATGGCTAGAGGGGGTTGAGCAAGAAGTAGCTAGGAGAAGGCCAGAGTGAAAAGATACTGTTGCCATATTGTATCCAGCCTCAGAAATACATTGAACAAATCTGAGCAAGGGAATGCCACTCTCAGGTTTTATGTTACAAAGAATCAGACTGGTCACTGTGCTAAAGAGAAAACAAAGAAGGTAAAGGGATTAAGTAAGACCAGTGAGAGTGTGAGGAGGCCAATGAACTCATGCAGGCGAGAAATGATGGCCACTATCAAGGGGGTGATATATCATCAAACAAGGGGTGCACTTAAAAATAGATTCAATCTGAGTTCCTGATGACTAGATGTGAAGCTGACTATATATCATCACATTAGCCAAGATTAAGACAGTTCAAAATATATGATCTCTTTTTTAAAACTATTACAATTATTAATTTTGTTATTGAAAGGTGAATAATAACTTACAAATAAAGATAACAATAATATCACATAATTAATTTCAAAACAAGCATAAAGGAAAATACATGTACTAAAATTAAGACCCAAAGAAACTAGACATTTTAGCTGTTGAAATAACCACTTTCTAGTGCTAGGTTCAGCAGCACATATACTAAAATTGGAACGATACAGAGATTAGCACAGCCCCTACACAAGGATGACACACAAATTCCTAAAGCATCCCATATTAAAAAAAAATAACCACTTTCTTAAAAAAGGTTTGTTTTTCTCCTCAAGTTTAGATTAGGTGGGGACAGGAATCTGGAGTTTAGATGCAATGACCAGGGTTCTTGCTCTATAATGCATGACGAAGTCCAGAATGTATGGTAGGATGCAAAGATACCAACCTGGGTGAAAAAGTCTTTAGCTAGAATGCAAGCATTTGAGCTTTGGAACTGCACTTTGATATATATTTTTACCTCCTTGAGAATGGCTATAAAGGGGGTCATGGGAATAGGGAGAAAAAAATTTTAAAAAGAAATGTTAATAGGCACCAACATATGCTTGTGCTAATATTATACTACTACCTTGTGAAGCACCAAACTTTACAGAAGTTGCCTCTAGAGTCAAACCTTTTACAACATCATTGAGAAGGACAATGACTTCTGATCAAGAGGAAAAATGTGTGGGTGTAACATGATGACTTAATACCAACAGAAAAAAAAAATGGTAAAGGAGAACCTAGCAAAAAGGTGTAATGAGTAGAAAAGCAAGAGGAGGCAGTAAGAGCTAAGTGTTGTCTCTAAGAAAGGGTAGATATTTTCAGATAAATGTTTATAATTAGAAAAGGAACTCCCTGGCTGATGGCACAGTAGATAAGGTGCCAGCCTGCAAATCTAAATGCCGCTGGTTCAGTTCCCAGCCAGGGCACATGTAACCAGATTGCAAGGTAGGTCTCCAGCCAGCTCTGTAGCTGGAGGCAGGTGAAAGGCAACCATACATTGATGTCTCTCTCCCTATCTGCCTTTCTCCCTTCCTCCCTCTCTAAAAATAATAAACAAAATCTTTAAAAGAAAAAAGAAAAGAAACACATTTTTATGACAAATCATTGGGAGAATAACCAATAGCCCTTCAAGAAAGGCTGAAATTTTTAAAACTTAAAAATGAAACTAATATTAAGTACATTTAATTAGTAAGTCATAAATAATGCCTTAAAATAATTATATATATATGTGTGTGTGTATATATATATATATATATATATATATGTGTGTGTGTGTGTGTGTGTGTGTGTGTGTGTGTGTGTATTATATATATATTCCATGATTTTGCATCTGGATTTCTGATTTAGATTAAAGATGTACAAAAATGTGTGGAACCACATCTGAAGAAGCAAAGGAACCCTTTTTTATTTCCCAACCATCAGTGTGATTTATGATCACCGAGCAATTTCCTGATCCCTTGTTTGAAAATTGTCCACAGCAAAAATGGAAGAGATGCAGATCTAAGGATCTGGAGCATTTCAAAATGGGTATTCATGGATCAAATGCTTGGCATGGACGTTGCTGTCAGCACCTCAGGTGCAGAATGCATTTCAAATTTTAAGGAGACTATTTTGATTTTGAAATAATTCACACTCAACTATTTCTTTAGGTATATCTGAGTAATAGCTATACAAAAATAAAAAAATATATTACCTGGAATGAGTTACAATATGCTTTTCCAACTTTTCTAACTAAAGCTAATGGGAATGTAAATTTTCCATGGTTCTGATAAGTAAAAGCTTGAAAAAACATTTTAATGATCTTATCCATCACAGATGCAAGTATGACAAGTGAAGCTATAAGTCACAATAGCACATAATTATGTTTTAAAAATAGCCAGGAAAAAATTCAACATTTTTTGTCAACTTTTTTTGGAAAAGTTTTAAACATTGCTTATGAGACATATAGTCCCCATGCACTCTACAACGCAAAGATCTATAACAAATAAAATACCTTCAACACTCAGGCTTTAAAATCTTTTTCTTATATCAAGATAATTGTAACTAAGACTAAATAATTTTTAATGTTGAAAGGGAAGTGTAATGGTGGTTACATCCTCCTAGCCACTAGATAAAATAAGTGGAGCTGTGCTGCTCAGCCTTCTACATTAAGCTGAGGAAGGCAACAACCTCTTGTGGTTCATTTTCAAAAGCTCAAAACAAGCCAGATATTTGGAACTTCAGATCATTTTTCCATGCATGCATTGTTAAAAGATTTTAGGTGCTTAAAAAGTTTAAACCAATGGTGGTTGCTTGTCTTACCTAAGAATTGGGATGACATGCTTATGAGAAAGTTGGAAATGAACTCCAAAGGGATAATGAGAAATGAAGTAATCACAGAACCTCTTCAAAGAAACCCTTATTTTCTTTTGTGATCCCACAAATGTGCCCACCCTATAGTTTCTCTAATGTATATAGCTTCTCATTCTCTCTCTCTCTCTCTCTCTCTCTCTCTATATATATATATAGAGAGAGAGAGAGAGAGAATTTTACAGCGATTTCCCTAATATTTTCAATACCTACCTAATAGCATACATAGTTATTACAATATTACTTTCTATCCTGTACTTTATATCCCATTACTATTTTGTAACTACTAATCTATACTTCTTAATCCCTTCAACTTTTTCACCTAGTTCCCCCAATACCCTGGCAACCACCAGCCTGTTTTCTATATCTATGAGTACATGAGTCTGTTTCTGTTTTGTTTGTTTATATTGTTCTTTAGATTCCACATATAAGTGAAATCATATGTATCTTTATTTTCTTTGACTGGCTTATTTTATTTAGCATAATACCTTCTAGGTCTATCCATGCTATCCCAAATAGTAAGATTTTTGTTCCTATTTATGGCTGAAAAATCATCCAAGGTATACACGTATCACTACTTTTTTATCCACTTGTCTATTGATGTAGCTTGACTATTGTAAATAATGCTGCAATGAATATAGAGATGCACATATCCTCTAAATCAGTTTTGGGTTTCTTTAGCTATGCACCTGGAAATGGAATTGCTGGGCCATAAAGAAGTTCCATTTTTTATTTTCACTTGTTGTTTACTTATTTATTGACGATAACCATTCTGAAAGATGTGAGTTGATGTGTCATTGTGGTTTAATTTGCATTTCCTTGATGATTAATAATGTTGAGCATCTTTTTATATGCCTACTGGCCATCTGTATGTCCTCTTTAGAAAAGCATCTATTCAGGTCTTTTAGCCATTTTCAACCAGGGTTTTCTTTTTCTGATGTTGAGATGTATAATTTCTTTATAAATTTAAAAAGTTAACCCCTTATTAGATTTTTTGTAGGTGAATTATGTTCTTTCATTCAGTGGATTGTCTTTTCATTTGCTGATGGTTTCTTTTGCTGTGAAAATTTTTAGTTTGATGTAGTCCAATTGGTTTATCTTTTCTTTGCTTGAGAAGATATATCAAATAAAAATATTAAGAAGAGAAATATCCAACATTTTACTGCCTATGTCTTCTTCAAGGAGCTTTATGGTTTTGAATCTTAAACATTTAAGTCTAAACCACTTTGACTTTGTTTTTGTATATGGTGAAGGAAGAATGTCTAGTTTCTTTTATTTTATTTTTTGCATGTATCTAACCAGTTTTCCCAAAATCATTTATTGAATAAGCTATTTTCACCCCATTGTATGTTCTTCTCTTCTTTGTTTTAGATTAATTGGCCATATAGCTGTGGGTTTATTTCTGGGCTCTCTATTCTCTTGCATTGATTTACATGTCTATTTTTATGTTAGTATCATGCTGTTCTGATTACTATGACCCAGTAGTATAGTTTGATACCAAGTAGTGTGATATCTCCAACTTTGTTCTTTCTCAATAGTGCAGTGGCTTTTCGGGGTTTTCTGTGGTTCAATTATGTTTTTGGATTACTTGTTTTAGTTCTGTAAAATATTCCATTGGTATCTTGATAGGAATTGTGTTCACTCTATAAATTACTTTGAGTAGTATGAACATTTTAACAATGTTAATTCTTCCTATTCTTTTTTTAAATTTAATTTTATTGTTGTTGTATTACATCCATCCCCTTTTTGCTCCCCTCTGTCCCCCTCCCCACCCACCCATTCCCCTCCCCTCCAAAGTCAATCCCACCTGTTGTCCATGTCCATGGTTCCTTTATACTAGGTTCTTGTCTAAACTGCTCCCTTCCTTGCCTCTTCTTCCCCCCTCCCCCCAACCCCCTTCCCCTTGACCACGGAAGACCTATTCACTGTATTCATATATTTGGTTCTGTTTTGCTTGTTGTTAGTTTTGTTCATTATTGTCCTGTAATGGGTGAGATCATATGGTATTTGTCCTTCACTGACTGGCTTATTTCACTAAGCATAATACTCTCCAGTTCCATCCATGTTGTTGCAAAGGGTAGGAGTTCCTTCTTTCTTTCTGCTATGTAGTATTCCATTGTGTAAATGTACCAAAGTTTTTTGATCCAATCATCCACTGATGGACACTTAGGCTGTTTCCAGCACTTGGCTATTGTAAATAGTGCTGCTATGTAATTCTTTCTATTATTAAACATGGTATATGCTTCCATTTATTTGTAACCACGTGAATTTCTCTAGTATCTTACAGTTTTCCCAGCACATGTGTTACCTCTTTGGTTAAATTTATTCATAGGTTTTGTGGTTTTATTTAAGATTTTATTTATTATTTTCAGAGAGAGGGGTAGGTAGAGAGGCTGAGATGGAGAGAGGGATCAATGTATGGTTGCCTTTCGCCTGCCCAGCTATGGATCTGGCTGGAGACCTGGCTTGCAACCTGATTATGTGCCCTGGCTGGGGAATAGAAACAGTGACCTTTGGGTTCACAGGCAGGCACCTTATTCACTGTGCCACCAGCCAGGGCCTATTCATAGTTGATTATTTTTTTTTTAAATGCAATTGTAAATGGGATTGTGTTCTTAGTTTCTCTTTCTGATACTTCATTACTGTTGTATGACTAATGAACAACAACAACAACAACAAAAATAGACAAGCAGAATGGAACCAGAAACATGGGGGGGAAAAAAGGAGCAAAATGACTATGACCAGAGGGGAGGGGAGAGGCTGAGGAAAAGGGAAGGGTTTAATCGAGGAGCTAATGTGAAAAGCCTATGAATGTGGACAACAAGATGGGGATTGACCATGGGAGATGGGAAGGATGAAGGAGGAAGGGACAGATTAGAACAATGGGGATAAAATGAAATAATTATAATACAAAAACAATAAATTAATTTAAAAAATGATACCAATTTATGGTAACTTCCGTACAAAATTAACTTATTTGGTAACCTCCTACATTACTGTATGTACTTGTTTATTTACATTAGTGAATTTATCTATGAGTTGTAGTTGTTTTTTTCTCATCAAGATATTTTAAAACAAAATTAAGAAAATAAGCAAATCAGAGAAGATTAGTTATCATGTTGTTAAACCTCCTATAGGTCTAATATAAATTAATGTCCATAATATTTATTGTTAGAAGAATAAAGCCATTTCTATTTTCCCTTTCTGTATTAACTTTTCTGCCTTTGCTATTAAAACTCAAACCTAATCATTCTATATCTTCTTAAAATTCTAGCCTGGTCAACTCAGGTTCATCTTTTTATCTTGTATATCTTTCTGGAGTCTCACTCTTTTTTTAGATATTGCAAAGTCAAGTGTATGCAAATGAGAATAAAGTCACTGAGTATACATATCTGATTATGATTCTTACAAAATCTCTTCTATTGGCAAAAACAAAGTGGTCACCACCTTTCATATTTCCTATAAATTATTGTTGCTTGACACATTATTCTCCAAACTCATACACCCTCTCTACATGCAATAATGCAGTAAACGGCTCCACAATTGTGTATTTTATTTGAAAACTATCAAGATGCTAAACAGACTGTCTAGCAATTTCCTTAGATATAACTGTGAGTTAACTGTTTATTAGTGAATCATACATAAAGCGCCAAAATTGTCAAACAAGACATGCAAACACAGACTTGAATTTACCCTTAAAATAAAAACTTCTCACAGAAACTAAATAAATTCAGATAGTTTATTACCCTAACAAAAGATAAAACATGCACATTTATATTGATAATAGGTATATAAGCTTAGGTATGTAAATTACTTCAACATACTTTGGAAGCCAAGACCTCTCCAAGAATTCCTATAAAACAAATCACAGGTGAGAATGCTTTCTACTTATCTAAGAAAATAGTGACAGCAGAATTTAGCACATATTTCACAATTTATCCATAAGAGCAGAGATTGGCCTAACACAGTGCAGTGGCTGTTAGAGATCCTAGTGCACCCCCCACCCACCCTGGGCTCCAGTTTAGCAGCTCTATAAAAGCACCAGACATTGCTGCCAGGGAGCATCAGTGAAGCAGTACTGTGAGTCAGTGACATATATGCCAAACTTAAAGTGCTGATCCTTGGATTCACTTAAATGACATAAATACTTCTACTACTAAACATCCATTTTTTTGAAAGAACCTAAATTAAGGATTCTTTCGAATCACACAGAAGTCTGACTATAGCAGCAGGGCATTTCCACCCAAAAATAATACAACAAGATTAATTTCTGATACATCTATGCTTTTCATTTTCTTTGGTCTTTTCTGAAGCTTAACTATTATTACTGTTTGCCCACTTTCCAACACTGATATAACTCTCCTTATCTTCATCCTATTCTTTTTATTCCTTCTTTTCTTTTCTTTTTTTCCACTTAAGAAAACATAAAACTCTCTTGAACATTTCTTACAACTTACAGGTACTGCTTGGAAAAACTGCTGGATGTGGAACTGCCTCTCCCTATCTGATAGCCATTCTTTCAAACACTTTAGAGAGTAGATTCCTTTTTAGATGACATTTTTTTTTTTTTAGTTCTTGGTTTCCCTCATATTATTAATACCAACCTTCAATCTTCTTAAAAGTGAACCTTAACTCCATATTAGCAAAATATTTCTACTATGGTCATCATAACCCTATCAGTAGGAGCTGGCCAAACCTGCAAACACTAAGATTGGTGTGAACTTGAACACAATGGTTTAAAACACACTTTAAGTCTGTTTTAAATTTAGAAAAGTCATCTTCATTAAGGGACACATAACCTGCCTCTTTCTGTTGAGATAAATGCCCCTTAAATTCCCAGTGTGGTCTGTGCACCAGCAGGTCATTCTTTCAGATTTATACCTGCCTGCCACATATATACACTTACCTGTGTGTCCAGGATATAGATTGAAAAATCTATATCCACTCTAGATAATCAATTTTTTATTGAAAAATAACTTAGCCTCCAAAACATGATTCACAGAAGCTTATTAATAAAACTCCCAGAAGGGACAACTGAAATATCGCTTTATGCCTACTATGTCAGCTGCATTCTCATTTTATGGATATGGCAACAGGAAAGTTAGTCTAAAACTTGTCTTTGATGCTAAGAAAAGCCTAAAAGTTCAACCATCACCAGAGTCATTACAGCAAGTCATAGTTTTTGATTGACTGTAATGAAACATGGGAAAGCTCACACTATAAGAAATACATCTTGTTCTACCTGTACACTGCAAGATAAACTATGACTAATCTAAGAAAAAACAAAACAAAACAAAACAG
The DNA here is from genome assembly GCA_004026585.1 of Noctilio leporinus. Taxonomy (NCBI): domain Eukaryota; kingdom Metazoa; phylum Chordata; class Mammalia; order Chiroptera; family Noctilionidae; genus Noctilio; species Noctilio leporinus. Next base: position 15,346 of record PVIW01007118.1, on the reverse strand, counting down.
GCTTTCTAAAACAGACCCAACTGTATTCATTGTTTGGGTTTTTTAATTTAGGTTCCTGCTTTCAAGACTCATTTTGAAGAGTAGTAACTTTGTTCTCTTTGTTGCAGCTGGCTGATGTATTCTGTAAAGACTTAGATGCTACTGGGCAGCTAATAGCATGTCAAAAGATCCAACTGATGTCCTGGATCAGGAGATTGATGGTAGCCCAACTACAGATAGTGCCTTCTAATATCTCCTGAGGAGTAGAGTGTCAGCCATGGTAAACATGGAAAGTACATAAGTTACTGTCTTGCAGCCAATTTTGTCTGCCTTTGGACACATTGGGAAAATGAAGAAGAGAAAAGGAGTTAATGATGCTCATAAGCTGGGCTGGAATGTTAACTAGTCCTTTGTGTTGCTATAAACTGGCCTGGTACCAAAAGTAGGCTTGCTCTTCTTGTATTGAACATAAAACATTTCAGCATCAGACAGGCCATTGTGTGATAATGAAGTATCAAGATAAAAACAAGACAACTTTATTCATGACTGAATACATATAACCACAAACATTGTCTAAGCCACTAAATGACCAAACAACTCCTTCTAACCAATATGTTGTTGCTTTAATAATTATAGCTTTAATGTTAGTCTAGTCATTCCTCCTAGATAGGATTTGAGAGGTCCCATTATAAACAACCTTCCACTTTTGGACAGTATTTCATCTAAAGCAAAGTCTTCCCTCAAACTATCCTCCAAATCATCTAACACAAGCCCAAATCTTCTAAGGAAACCTTTCTCCTAGCACTTTCTCCTAGCATCTGGTGATAAAGCCAGCATGTTAATTATTGGTATATTCCAATGAGTTTAGTTAAAAGCAAGAAAAGACTCATTTTCTTCCTCAAATATCTTATTTAGGAAGGAAAAGCTTTGTGACATTTCCAGATGAGAAAATCTAGGCAAAATTCTGAAATTATGGTGAGATTGGTCCTCTGGGTCTCTGTGAGGACAAGAGCACCTGAAACAAGGGACAAACATGTAGAAACCAAGTAGTCCTGAGCAGCCTTGTGGGGAAGGAATGCCTCTGGGGTGTTTTATTTCTTACTCTTTCTTGCTTTTGCTGATTCCTTCTTGTCTAGAGAGAATCCACATTTTTTTCTGGATTAGTTTTGAATCAATGCTAAAGCAAAATATTAAAAGTTAGGCAATTAGTTCAGAGAACTGGCTATAGTGTATTGATAATTTACAAAACAATGAGGTGAAAGTTTCCAGAGGTAGAATGAAACTTCCATGAAAGATTCTTGAGGATCTATGTTGAAGTACTGCTCTGATGGGAAGAAAGCAGATTCAGAACTTATCCTTACTCCATCTCAAAGACTGCTTTGGGATGGACCAACCTAATTTGATGCAATTTCTACACTTTTTAAGCAAACTCTCATTGGCCCTCTGGCATATTAGATACTCTGGAAAAAGCACATCTGAAAAAAAAAAAGAAGACAAATTCATTTTTTTCAAAACACATAGATATGGAGTAAGTAAACAGGAACCAATGCGATGTTCTTGCTGCCATTTTCAGTAACATCTTGGACATGTCAGTCTTGCTTATCTACTGTAGTGTTGTCACTGTAAAGACTTACATTGTGAAAATCTTCCTTCATTGCATTTCCTATTTCATATAATCTGAAATAAATTTTTGTGCAGAGATTTTAAAATAAGATTTTATTTATTATTTTTAGAGAGAGGGGAAGGGAGAGAGGCAGAGAGGGAGAGAGACATCAATGTATGGTTGGTTGCCTTTCACCTGCCTCCAGCTATGGACCTGGCTGGAGACCTGGCTTGCAACCTGGTATGTGCCTTGCTGGGAATCGAACCAGAGACCTTTGGATTCACAGGCTGGTGCCTTACCCACTGTGCCACCAGCTGGGCTTGCAAAGATTTTAAAAATTTCACAGTTAATATAGTTAATAGGTAAAGGATCCTATAGATATTTTTTGTGTCCTTATATCCTTTCAATTTTCTATTAATTTTATTTTATTTATATAATCAGATGTACTTGCATGAAGTTTTTAAGAATATTTTTAAAATATTTAATATCTGAGGTATCTGATATTATCTTCTTTGATCAGTTTTCACTAAAAGTTTTATTACTTCCATTAATTTTTTGAAAGAACCTGATGTTAGCTTTGTTTGTACACTTTCTATTTTATTTATTTCCACTTTTATTTTTATTATTTTCTTTTTTACCTACTTTTGGCTTAATTTGCTCTTTGTTTTATAGCTTTCTAAAGGCAAAGCTTAATTTCATCTTTAACAAGGAATGATTAAAAACCTTTCCCTAAAATCAAAATTAATTTTATACTCAGAATGCTAAGACAAGAAAAAAGAAAAATAAATAAAAGACCTACAGTTTGGGAAGAAAATAACTAAAATGCTTTAGTTTTCTCTTAGCAGCTGTATTAATTTCCTGAGGGTGTCACAACAAATTTAAACAAATTGAGTGACTTAAAACAATGGAAATTTATTCTCCCACATTTCTGAAAGCTAGTAATCTGAAATCAAAGTGTCAGCATGTCATTCTCTGAAGCAGGGCTTTGTTCTTGAAGGGTATAAGGAAGAGTGCTCCCTGCATCTTCTAGTTTTTCACAGTTGCAGGCAATCCTTGCTGTTCTTAGCTTGTTTCTGCATCTGTTTCCAGGTGGCCACTCTCTCTCTGTTTCTGTATCTTTGTGCACAAATCTCCTTCTCCACCATTTATAAACACCAGTCATTTGATTTGGGCCCACCTTAACCCAATATAACCTCATCTTAATTTCATTACATCTATGGAGACTTTATTTCCAAATAGGGTCATATTTATTGATACCAAGGATTATCACTTAGTACCTTGAGGGACCAATTCAATCCACTATAGCAATTATAATAGCTTTTTCATGCATCCTGTTCATCCCCATTCTTTTCTTGATATAAGGATGCCTGATTTCAGTTAACTAAATTTCACATAATATCTGTAAGAGACATTTCTCCTCTTCTCAAAGAGGGTGACAAGAAATAGAAGCACACATGCTACTTATCTCTGCTTGCCCACTCTGTGGAGCCCATTCCTGCACTGTGAAATCACATTGTATGTGAACAGACAGAACAGACTCTTTGTTTACCAGTTATGTGCCTGGAAAAGGGGGAGGCCTGGATGGCTAAGAATTAATCTAAGCTGTCATCAGGATTTACATAAACTATGTGGGATAGAGAAATTTCTTGGACTTAGACAGACCGGTGTAAGAAACTGTCTTGGGGCTTTTAAATTTTTACTTGGGCAAGTATTGACTTTCAAGACACCTCAGCCCCGTAGGAAGAATTTAAAGCAGATCACTTCTAGGAAGAGCCAGTCCTATAACAAGAAAGTGAAACAAGTTATGGAAAAGAGGTAGACATCTTAGATAGAAAAACTTCCTTAAAATTAGTTAAAAGATCTCAAAATAAAAAGCCAAACTGTAGAAAACTGATGATGGCTATGCTGGTTAAATTATTCCATAGAAAAGAAAAATAAAAAAAAATTAATTCAATAAAGGAAGAAGAATAATCCAGATACTAAAACCTTATAACAATACCAACAAATGCACACATTCACATCAACAATAATAAAAGTAGGTATTGAACGTTTACTCTATGTCAGGTGCTGTCTGAAGCACTTTAATCATATTCATTTACTTTATTCCCATATCACACATTGGGATGTATTCAATGACGTTTTCAATTTTACACATGAAGTAACTGAAACCAAAGATGGTAAATATCTTCAGGGTTGGAACCATTAAGAAATGAAAACAAAATTAATACCCAGAAGGTCTGGCTTCAAGGTCCATGTTCATGTCTCCCCAAGGATAGACAAGTCCATTCATAGAAGTACATATAAAAACTCTTAAGTTAATAGCAATAGATCGAATCTAGCATCTAATTAAAGGGTTATTATACTAGCCTCAGTGTCCCTCCACTCTATAGTTAATATCATTTCAGATCAATAGGGATGAAAATATATATCTACATTAATTGGTGTGTGCATTAATTAGAGTACACACTAAGCTGTCATGAGAGACACAAATACACTTAGTTTTATATACATATTTAATAGATATATTTATAAATAAATTAAATATAAATATAAATTTATGAGGTCTGTTCCATGTCAATGTAATTAATATTGATATTGGCTCAATACTTTAGGGACAGACCATTAAATACATTGATATTGGCTTGATACTTTTGGGACAGATCTCGTATATTGTGTATAAAGTTACATTTCTAAACCCTTTACAAAACAGTCTAGAAGAAGGCAGTGGTCCTGACTTGTGAATTTCTCTTAGAGGTAATCCAGGCTTTCAATCAGGTAGATGGATAAGACTGAACTCAACTAGCTCTCATTTCTTCTCTAAGGTGCTATTCCAGTTGCAGTATCCAAATATTGGGGAAATTAAAATGTCTAGAGAAAGAAATTATCTTTAAGGAAGTAAGCCAAATGTAGCTCACTTCTCTTCTGCTCATATTCCCCTCTTGCCCCAAAATTAACTACATGGTCTGATTTTAAGGAAAACTGGGAAACAGTTTGTTTATAGATTTCTGCCCATCTAAAACTTGGGGGCTATTTCTAAAAGTTTACAGTAGAGAATAAATATTATAGTAAAGTTTCTGGATTCTAACAAAATCCCTAATGACACAATAAAATTGAGTATAGAATCTGATTAAACAAGAAAGAGAAGGATATATGAGCTTAATCTGATAAAGAATACCTAAATATACAAATGGCCAACAGATATAAAACGATGACCAATATCTCTAATCATTAGAGAAATGCAAATTAAAACCACCATGAGATGCCACTTCATGACTACCAGAATAGCAATCATCAATAAGTCAACAAACTGTTGGTAAGGATGTGGAGAAAAGGGAATCCTCATGAACTATAGATAAGAATGCAATTTGGTGCAGCTGCTATGAAAAATAATATAGATATTACTCAAAAATTAAAGTTAGAATTACTATATAACCCAATAAATCTAATTCTGGTTATTTATCCAAGGAAATACAAAATACTAATTCAAAAAAGATATATGCATTCCATATGTTTATTGCAGTGTCATTTATAATAGCCAAGATAATATGGAAGCAACTTAATTGTTCATCAATAGATAAGTGGATGAAAAAGCAGTGAGTGATATGTATGTACAATGGAAGATTAGTTGGCCATGAAAACAGGAATGAAATTTTACCATTTGTGATGACATAGATTGACCTGGAGGGTATTATGTTAAGTGAAATAAGTCAGAGAGAAGGACAAATACTATATATCACTTATATGTGGAATTTTAAAAACAAAGTCAATGAACAAACAAAACAGAAATAAATTCATAAATAGAAAACATTATAAGGTTGTCAAATGGAAGACAACATGGGGATCCTGGGTGAAATAAGTGAAGGAATTAAAAAGTACAAATATGTAGCTACAAAATAGTCATGGGGACATAAAATGTAGAATAGGGAATATAGTCAATAATATTTTAATAACTATGCATGGTGCCAGTTGGGTGCTAGTCTCATTTGGGGGGATCACTTTGTAAGTTGTATAAATGTCTAACCACTATGCTATACACCTAAAACTAATACTATATTAAATGTCAACTTTAATTAAAAAGTAAATAAAAATAGAATTTAAAATAGTAAAAGGAAATCTTAAAATATCAAACAGGTTAAGTGATGAAGCATGAAGCATTAGAGGTTGGTAACTATTTTGGCAGGATTCAATGATCTGTTTGGACTAAAAAAGCAGTATCAATCAAATCAACAACAACAAAAAGTACATAATAGTCTGAGTTACAAATTAAGCAGTAAAATATAAAATAACTTTTTTAGAGATAAGCAGTTATAAACTATGGGGACCAGATCAAGTTTGCTCTGGCAATGACCAATAAATTTAACAAAGTTTATAGCTGGTTTAAAAAAGTGCAAAGCATTAGAATACATCACACTAAAAGACTTGAAACCTGAATACAGAAACATACTGTTAATCTTCCTCCAAATTGGTAGGGTTAATAAAGTGGAAGAGAATGTGGGCACTTTAAAAAATTCCATTCAAAATTTCAAAGTGATCTAGAAATATTGACTGATTTCAGAGTTCATGTGGATGAACCAACGTGCTAAAAACTGTATAAAGAGATTTAACACATTACAAGGAGATTATCAAATCAGTGGGGAAAATATACAATGTTTAATAAATTATGTTGAGGCAGTTGATAAATATTAAACATTTTTAAAGATAAGGTTTATTTCTCTTACTAAATAAAAATTTAATGTTAATTTTATATGTAAGAAAATATTTCACAAGAAATTATTTTTATATTATTGAAGTTGGGAAGAACTTTGTTAGCTTGTTATCAAAGGTAAAACTACTAAGAAAATATTTACATATAAATATTTATATGCTTTTATTTACATTTTGAAGTTCTGTGCATCTAAGTTTTTCATAACAGAATCAACTCAAAAACATACGTGACAAAGAGTAATGACTTCATATATATGAACAGCTTTTATCAATAAATTGGGTCTTAGCCAGGTGGCTCAGTTGGTCAGAGAATCATTTCATACACCAAAAGGGTCCCAGGTTCATTTCCTGATCAAGTCTTGTACCTGGGATGCTGGGTTTGTTCCTGGTTTGGCACATGCAAGGGCCAGTTGGTGGTAGGTTGATATATTTCTCTCACATTGATATTTCTTTCTTTCTAAAAATCAATAGAAATGTGTCCTAAGACTTAAAAAATTATAATAAATTTAAAATGTTGAAACTCAGTAGAAAACTGAGCAAAGGAAATGAATAATACAATCTTGAGAATAGTACTAAATCATTTCAAATATATGAAAATATCTTCTCTATCTAATTTGCAATGTAAATTGGTAGGGTTAATAAAGTGGAAGAGAATGTGGGCACTGATTATTTTTTAATTAAATTAATTGACATGACATTGGTTAATAGGATTATATAGCTTTCAAATGTACATTTCTGTATTTCTAAAATTAAAGTTAGAATTACCATATGACCCAGTAATTCTAATTCTGTATATAAAGTAATGTACATTTAAAAGCTATATAATCCTATTATATAGGATTGTATTATGATATGTATATCGCATTGTGTGTTTACCACCTAAAGTTAAATCTTCTGTCAACATATATTTGCCCCTATTTAACCTATATTACTCCTATTTCCCTCTGGTAACCACCATACTTTTGTCTGTGTCTATGAGTTTTTGTTTGTTTGTTTGTTTGTTTGTTTAAATGTTATTTATCATTTTTAGAGGGAGGAGAAGGAAGAGAGGCAGAGAGGGAGAGAAACATCAATGTATGGTTTCCTTTCACCTGCCTCCAGCTATAGACCTGGCCAGAGACCTGGCTTGCAACCTGGTTATGTGGCTTGGCTGGGAATTAAACCAGCAAGCTTTGGGTTTCCAGGCCAGTGCTTATCCACTGAGCCATCACCCAGAGCTTGTTTTTCTTATTTGTTCATTTATTATTTTCAGTTTCATATTCCACATATGAGTAAGATCATATGATTCTTAACTTTTTTCTGGCTGAATTATTGTTCTTAGAATAATATATTTGAAATCCATCCACATTGTTATAAATGATATTATTTCACCTTATGGCTAAGCATTCCATTGTATGTATGTGCCACATCTTCTTTATCCCATCATCCAAGGAATGATTGCTTGGTGTTTCCATGTCTTGGCCCCTGTAAATAATGCTGTCATGAACATAGATATGCATATATTTTTGTGAATAAATGTTTTCAATTTTTTTTTTTTTTGGAGCAGACACCCAGAAAATGGATGCTGGCTCATATGGTAACTCTATTCTTAATTTTTTGAGGAATCTCCACACTCTACCAATTTACATTCTCACTAGCAGTGAATAAAGTTTCCTTTTCTCCACAACCTCACCAACACTTGTTATTACTTGTTATGATAGCCATTCTAACAGGTGGGATTGTATCTCATTGTAGGTTTTATTTGCATTTCCCTGATAGCTAGTGAAGTTCAGTATCATTTTATATACCAATTGGCCATTTGTATGTCTTCTTGGGAGAAGTGTCTGTTTAGATCCTCTGCCCATTTTTTTTTAAAGATTTTATTTCATTATTTTTTTAGAAAGAGGGGAAGGGAGAGAGGCAGAGAGGGAGAGAGACATCAATGTATGGTTGTGTTTCACCTGCCTCCAGCCACAGACCTGACTGGAGACCTGGTTTGCAACCTGGTTACGTGCCCTGGCTGGGGAATCGAACCTGCGACCTTTGGGTTCGCAGGCCGGCACCTTATCCACTGTGCTACCAGCCAGGGCCCTCTGCCCATTTTTGACTTGGATTATTTCTTTGTTTAGTGTTTAGTTGTATGAGTTATTTTTTAAAATAATTTTAAAATTGTTATCTATTACAGTTCTTACAATTCTTCCTCCTTTGCCCTCTGTCGATTATATACCCCACTCCCACAGACAGTTCCCACACTGATGTTCATGTCTGTGAGTCATTCATCCATGTTCTTTATCTAGTCCCTTCCCCTTCTTTCTACCGTTATCCCCCTGCTGTTATTACTTTCAGTCTCATCCATGTTTCCTTGCCTCTGGTTCTATTTTGTTTGTTAATTGATTTTGTTCATTAGCTTTCTCCTATAGGTCAGATCATATGGTCTTTGTCTCTCACTGTCTTATTTCCCTTAGCATAATATTCTCCAGTTCCATCCATGCTGTCACAAAAGATAGGAGTTTCTTCTTTTTTTCCTGCTGTGTAGTATTCCATAGTGTAAATGTACCACAGGTTTTTGTTCATTCACTCACTGATGGGCACTTAGGCTGCTTTGAGCACTTGACTATTGTAAATAATACTGTTATGAATGTAGAGGTGCATAGGTTCTTCTGAATTGGTGTTTCAGGGTTCTTTGGGTATAATACTAGCAGTGCGATAGCTAAGCCAAAAGGCAATTTCATTTTTAGCTTTTAAAGGAAATTCTATATTCTTTGTATATTTTGGATATTAACTCCTTGTCAGAGCTGTTGTTCACAAATAACTTCTCCCATTTGGTTGTAGGATTAAAAATCAATGTACAAAATGTCCAGTGCATTCCTGTACACCTACAAGGAAATTTCAGAAGAATAAAATGGAAAATAAAATTCCTTTTGAAATTGCAACAAAATGAATAAAATATCTACAAATAAATTTTAAAAGGTTGTAAAGAACCTACTGAAAACTTATTAAAAGAGATTTAAAAAGACACAATGAAATGGAAAGTTCTTCCATGTTCATGGATTGGAAGAATCAATATAATTAAAATGTCTACATTAGTCAAAGCAAACTATAGATATAATAAAACTCCAATAAAAATTCCAATGACATTTGTAAAGAAATAGAACAAAAATATCATATTTATATGGAAGTACAAAAGACTACAAATAGTCAAAGCAATCATGATAAAAAAGCAATTTGGAGGTATCACAATCCCTGACTTAATTATATTACAAAGCAACAATACTAAAAACAGCTTGGCATTGGCAAAAAAAAAAAAAAAAAAAAAATCAGTGGGACAGAACTGAGAGCCCAGAAATGAAAACACGTGTATATGGACAAATAATTTTTAATAAAGAAGATCAAAACAAGGGAGCAAAGACAGCTTCTTCAATAAATGGTGCTGGAAAAACACATGCAAAAGAATGACTATTGTTATCCCATGTACAATAATTAACTCAAAATGGATCAAAGACCTATATATAAGATCTGGAAAAATTAATTATATAGGAAAAAACATAGGAACTAAACTATAGACCTTGATCTTAGAGAAGATTTTATGAATTTGACTCCAAAGGCACAGGACATAATGGCAAAAATAAATGGAACTATATTAAAACAAAACAAAACTTCTGTACAGCAAAAGATATCAATGACAAAACAAAAGGGCACTGATTCTTAAAATTTGTCATTAATTATTCATCATCACAAGTCTGTGAGAGGTTGTTGAGCAATGTGTAGGTGATCCTTTCAGAGCATTAGAAAATGCATACTTCTAAGCCCTGGCTGGTGGCACAGGAACAGTGGATAAGGCACAGGCCTGCGAACCCAAAGGTCACTGGTTCAATTCCCAGCCAGGGCACATAACCAAGTTGCAAGCCAGATCTCCAGTCAGGTCTATAGCTGGAGGCAGGTGAAAGGCAACCATACATTGATGTTTCTCTCCTCTCTGCCTCTCTCCCTTCCCCTCTCTCTAAAAATAATAAATACAATCTAAAAAAAAAAAGAAAATTCATACTTCTAAATGTGGTAATTTTATTTTAAAAAACTTATGTTTAAATATTATGATTTACTTAAGTCATAATACTATTACTTAATAGTATTAATAGCTTTATTTAACCTACAAAAACAATTTGTTAATAACTCAAAGGTCCATGTTAGGAATTAAGAAATAAATTATGGTATATTTGTCAATGGGCAGTTACATTAATAATAATTAAAATGTTAAAGATGATTATTATAAAATAAAAATTCCCTCTGCATTTTCTGAGATAAAATGTATAATATGACTATAAATTATAAATGTCTATAAACTAATAATTTATCAATTTTTTTCTCTGTAGCAAACATGTTCAGCTTTAGAAAATTGAAAACAATTTGTAAGAAGCCTCTCTATGGAAAAAAAAAAATAATACAAAATTTGTTCATTTCTTATAAAGATGTTTATACCTAATTTTGGAATGTAGTGAATCCATTGATAAGTAGTCTGTTAGTTGTACTTTTCCATTAATCTAGATTAAAATAACAGAAGACAATTCATACATGCAACCATTACCCATGTTGTGTCTATTCAACTATGATACCTTACCTCTCCAGAAATTTCTACCCCCTACTTTTCTCTTTCCACAAAATCTCAGTTGGAAGTCAGGTATTCATGGCATTACATATGGCTCCCTCTGAGTCTTCACATATGTGCGGGGTCCACAAGTTTCTGCCTCAGGTGTCCTTCAGCAGCAAAGCCATTGATATCACTGAAATTTAAATGTTTATAATCAAATTGCAAATTTAGTACCTTGTTGAAGTTTAAAAGAGGAGGGGGGATTCATGCCTCCTTTGATGGTATTCTAAAAAGATCAGCCTCATGTAAGAGGCAAGTATAGTATGTTGATCAACACAGACAGAAGGAGCAGAAACTTAACTTCAGTAGACCCAGCAGTTTAAGTCCTGAAAGCTACACTGTGGTGTGATAAATGGGGCTCCCAGTTTATCCAGTTGAGGCTGAGGGGGCAGGAGGTGGAGAGCCTGCAAGGCTTTGGTCACTGCCTGTTATTTCTCTCTTTCTTAAACCTTTTCTCCCAGACTCCAGAGCTCTCTTTCCACGGAGTTCTTTTTATTTCCAGGAAAAATTTGGTGAAATCATGTACTTTGAAGTATTATAGACCTGTGTTCTTCCACTTTTAGGTCTGTATATATTTTTTATCAAATATTATAGGAAAAGGTCCATGTTTACCTTCAAGGAATAGATTACTACTACTGGGATTTTCAGCATCAATGGGTTGGAATCAAGTATTTTGCCAGGCAATTCAGAAAACACACAGATAATTATCTACTACAGAAAAAATAGCACCCTAAGACTACAAACTGATGGCTGACCTTAACTTATTTTTGTCATTACCAGGTCCTCTGTAAGGTGGATTTCATGAGGCAGAGTATCATTTGGGAGCACTACAATGTTCAGAGACATTAGTTAGCAGGATAATCTGAGGTTATACATGATCCTTGCCTGTCTTCAGCTCCTTAGCTCTTGAAGAGAATAAAGGTAATAAATACTATCTCACAAAGCTAGTGTGAGCATAAAATAAGATCATGCATGAGGAAACTTCTAGGAAAAGTTTAAAGCATCATGGAGGAAAACAAAGAAGTGTGAGTATTGTGTTTCTGCTGTATTAGAAGGCAGAGCAACTTTCCCCATTCAGTATCTGTAACCACTGGAGGTGCACACTGCTTAGTTCTCTGACAGATGGGGATAATGAGGCACAAAGAGGTCAAGTCAGGTCACTGCCCAATGTCTTGTAATCTGTAATTGATCAGGTCACAATTTCCATACACTTGCTTCTGTTCAATGTGGCATTTGAAATAGTGCCTAGGTCAGGCCAAAACATCAATAAGAATTTCCTTTTTGAATGAAAGAGTGAATGAATGAATGAATGAATACAAAAAAGTTGGTGAGCAGGTGCTAACTCTTCTCCATACTCACTTTAAAACAAAAAGATAAAAATGAAGCATACATGACTTCCTTAAGAAATTCTGGGAACAGCACTTATATAGCTTTGGCATAAGAGGGGTAGTCAGTAACAAAGGTTTTAATTTTGCTATTTTAGTTTGATTCTCCCTAGGCCCATCTCTGATTTCTTTGATATCAGACAATATAAATTTTCCATCTCCCTTTAATATGAAAGAGTGAAAGGCAATTGTAACCAGCAATGTAAATTTGTCTTCCCCTGGGATAAAAGATACTCAGGCTTTTTCTCTGCATTAAGAACTGAATACACAAAAGCTTTCCATACTTAGAAATACACAATAGGGGAAATCATTGAACTACTTAATAAAATTACATTGGGCCTTCTTCCTCAGCAACTAATATTTACAGTAAAAAGGGAACAATGGTCAGATGGTATTTTATCATGTTAGTTAATAATCACTGATAAAATTTAATAGTATGAAATTGGGTTAATGATTCTTATTTTTTATTTTTAGATTTTATTTATTATTTTCAGAGAGAGAGGAAGGGAGAGAGGCAGAGAGGGAGAGAAACATCAATGTCTGTTTGCCTTTCACCTGCTTCCAGCCACAGACATAGCTGGAGACCTGGCTTGCAACCTGGTTATGTTGCCCTGGCTGGCGAATTGAGCTAGCAATTTTTGGTTCACAGACCAGTGCCTTATCCATTGTTTATTTATTTTTCATTGTTGTTATATTACATTCACCTCAGTTTTCCTCCTCTGCTCTCCACTTCCCCACCCTCATCCCCACCACCCACAGTCAATCCCACCGGTTGTTTGTGTCATTGGGTCATGATACTAGTTCCTTGACTAAACTGTTTCCCTTCTTTGCCTCCTTCTCCCTCCACTCCCTCCTCTCTGCACATTGAAAATGTGTTTCTTGTATTCATGTCTCTGGATCTATTTTATTTGTTTATTTGTTTGTTTGTTCACTAACTAGTGATGTTTGTCTCTCATAGAGTTTTTACAGGCACTTATTTTTAGAAAGAATATATTTTCTAAATGAAATATAACTAGACTTTTAAAATTTATTAAAAGGACAGTTTACAAAGAGCATATGTACTACATGGCCTGGGTTAGGGTGGGCCTCTGAAGTATGTGCCTGGTAAAATTAGGTGTAGTAATAAAAGTGAGTGCCCAAGTTGTCAGATAAAATTTATTGTATGAAGGTATCTAATGCAAAACTTTCCTACCAAAAATTCCTGGTGGATTGCCAAGAGTGAGCTTGAAATATTAGACAATCAAAAGTATGTAGGCCTATAGGTTCTCATTGCATCTCTTCTTCAAAGGAATGCATTCTTTGAAAACGTAAAGCATTATTTACAAGGGATTATGTAGACATCTGTAAAATGCCTTCATATGGCATCATTACTGAGTTTCTTGAATTCCAGAACAGATTCTTTTTGACTGAAAAGTGATGAAAAATTCCACATACTGAAAGAGAAGAAAGAGTGAACATGATCTTTCTCTTCAGTACCCCATGACCAGCACTGTGTCTGCCACACCCTCTCCTCCTAACTTGTGGTGACCACACAAAGGATATTTCACAAACCAGTAGGGTTGTGTCTACTCCTATGTAGTGAAAATGCAAAGAACTTATGGGGCACCCAGGAGGTAGGTGTGTGAACAGGAGGAGCAAGCTATTGTTTATGAGGAGGGTCACTTTGGGTAACACCATTTATACACTGCCTCCCACCGAACCATGGACAGCTAGAAAATAATTAAATCATCCTTCATGTGACTTTTATAATTTGGAAGAGCACAGAGGTACAAGCAGATGAAAATCAGAGTATAAAATATTAATTCTACCACTATGTCCACTTTCAGCAGTTTGGGTTAATAAAAAGTCTGAGTTTAATTTCCCCATTTGTAAAATTTATTCTTTATTCTAAGCAACTTTGGAGCAATGTGGTTGAGGTAGTAATGAAAGTATCTCTAAATATTGCTAAACTTATTATATTTATATGTAATATGTTATAATAGTATGCATGAGATATACAGGATGAGCACCATAAATTGGCAAAATTATAGTAAAATAAAAAACATACCACAAAAGTGTTATACTTTGAAATAAATTTATTCTTATATGTAAATACATGAACATAGTCATTATTTTTTTTAATTGTTCAAAAAAGTCTCCATTTGCTGCAATAATAGACTCGATTCAACTTTGGAATCTTGAGTACTCTTTAATTAACTTGTCTTGATCCATGGACATCATCATGTTTTCAATCTTAGCTTTAACAGCCTCTTTATTGGAATGAGGTTGCTTATTTACTTCTCTCTCACAAATGTTGCACACATAATAGTCTAAAGGATTTACATCTGGTGAACTAGGTGGCCAGATTTTCTTTGACCAGGATTCAGGAACATTGACACTGAGAAAACTCTTGCATATTTTTGGTGTTATGTGCTGGTACACCATGTTGCTAGAAGATAAAATGACATCCGTTTGCAACTTGCTTTACCCACAGTACAGCTACTTCTCTCAGAACGTCAAGGTAAACATCAGTAGTCACCTTCAAGCCTTATAGAAAAAAATACAGGGTCACGATATCTCCTTCATTGCTGACAATACCTAACACCATCACTGTAGCAGGAAATTTTTCATTTTCATGACAATTGGGACTTCATTAAGATTCTGACAGAGACACCTTATTATTTCTTCTGTTGACTATTTGCTCCTGCTGAAACTTCTTTGCATCAGAGAAGAAAATCAGAGAGTTTTTCCTTTGGGATTTTTCAATGTTGTTAGCAGTTTCCTTGCTTTTTCAAAGTGCCTTTCCTTTGTCTGCTGTGTCATAAATTGGCCTTTTCTAAGAACATACAATCTGTATCTGATATCTTCAGCAATAATCTTGTGAACTGTTGCATCCAACATCTGCAGTTCTCTTGCTATGGAGCGCATTGACTTTCCTGGATCTTCATTGATGATCCCCTGGATTCTGTGTACAATAGCCTGACTTGTGTGATCCTTGTGTACCTTGTGCATTTTCCTTGTTGGTGTGGTGACATCAGGGTCAGCATCATACAGCTTCTTCATGTTGTAAAC